>RJWM01012681.1:0-55787 GCA_004363535.1 Dasyprocta punctata
GTATTGAATCTCTGTAATAATTCTATGAGGTAGTCAGTATCTTTGCTTTCATTTCACACCTAACAGTTTAGGTTCAGGAAAGTTAAAGCTAGTTCAGGGTCACGAGGCTTATGGGGACTGGAGGCCAATACTATGTACCACCCCCGTGCTCTCCTGTGCTATGCCTCATAGGCCTAAACGGAGCAGAGGTCTCAATTTGTTTTTAATGTAAGGCTGTTATCTAATTGAATGTTAGCTGAGATTTATTTGGATAGGTGCTTCTAAATTTTTATAAATCATTTGACTTATTTAAGTCCATAGCCTTTTGTGTTACACTTCATGAAGAAGGCTGATTTATTCCATGAATAAGTGTCAGTGATACCATAATCTCACATTGGTGTAGCTGTGTTCTTGCTACCTCAGTAATAGAAATTGGAAGTGGTGAGCTCTGCTGTGACTGGGTGAGCATTCTTTTTAGCATGTGGGGAGTCACACAGGTATGCTGCCAGCAGGCTGGCCCCGAGGCCACAGGACAGATGGGCTCATAGATCCAAATAAAATGCCAGAACTACATGCTTGTTCAGTGAGAAGCAAAGAAAAAGAGAAAAGTTATTTAGCATAGGTGGGGTGAGATGGAAGGAGCATCCCCAAATCTTAGGGGTACTCAGTGATCATATCACCTGACACCAGAATGACTGTCAACAATGGGTGGTCAAGTGAAGTCTCACAGATATTAAGTATTCATTTCTATTTAGTAAATTCTATATATCTGGCACTTCTTGTATATTATATTATGAATATTTAGTACATGAGTTACTCTTGAATATTAGATATATTTTGTTCTTCTATCTATGCTAATTAATCTACTTACAGACTACTTATGCTTAACATATTCTGTGAATTCTGTTGATGCTCAACAAACTTTTTCTAACTAATTTCTTTCCATTTAAAATGTCTTAAAATGTTTGCTTATGTTTGATAAACTACAAATTCACTCATTTGATAGAACTCAATATCTTCCAAGCAAAAGCATGCTATAGTTTGGAAAATGGCAATTTCAGGAATTGTTATTTTCTTCTTTTTAAATCAAAAGCAACTTATCTGTGTAATTAGGGTAGTTGTCATTTGTAAATAACAATTTACCACTTACAGAATCTATACTAACACACTGAAAATTTTGATCATTTTGACAAGAAAGTAGCTTCTTGTCACATATGGTTACTAAGTACTGGAACTATGGATGGCCTGATTTGAGATGTATTATAAATGTAAAATGATAGGAATTTCAAAGAGTTAATATACAAAAGAACATAAAATGTCTTCTTAATCATTTATATGTTGATTACATGCTGAAATAATATTTTGATTGTATAAGATTATTTAAAATATGATGCTAAAGTAATTCCATCTGTTTCTTTTTGCTTTTAATTATGTGACTGCTAGGAAATTTAAAATTACATGTGTGGTTTGCATTGTATTTCTATTGAAAAACGATAACCTAGAAAATAGTATCATTTGATTGTATATTAGGTTTTGAAATGCTTCATTAAAATGGATAAAAATCCTCTCAGTTTGCATTTACAGCCTTTGTTAGATTGTTAGACCATTTAAATTTAGTTGTTTGCTTAAGGATTGTCATTCTTGTATAAGAGATCAGTTGTACATTTTCAGATTCTAATAAGCTATTGAGGCCTATTTTTAAGACTCTGCTCTTGCTTATTCCAAATCTACCTATTTTTTTTTTTTTTTTACAATTTTTACTTTGTCAAGGTGAACTTTCTTAGTATAGATAAAACAAAGATGCTTTCTGTAGTGGCATTTAGTCATACATATGATTTGACTAAACCTCTACTTTGTCTTCCTCATGCTTTTAGAGAGAATGAGAAAAGGAGTTGTGGTTTTAACTCCAGCTACAAATAATGGTCAATTATGCTTTGCCTGGATCTGTATGTAAGCGTTCGGTGAGGCTACTTCAGGCTTCTTTTCAACTTTATTTGAATGTCTTCTTTTTCTCTTGAGAAGGGCAAAAGAAATTACAATCTACCAAGTGAGAAATAAATTTGGGAACTATGTAACCCAGAGCAGAAGAGGGTGCTCCTAAAATTTATGCCAGTATAAATTGGCAGGGTTTTGGTCATTGTCAGTTAAATCTATAATCAAATTGGAACACCCAGCTGAAATGAGTCAGCATGGCTTTGGGTATGGAAGGCCTACCTGAGGACTGCTGCCAACAGCATAAAAAGGAGAACTGGAGAGGAAGGTGATTCATTGATTCTCCTGGAGAAGCTTGTTGTGCTGGTTTTCCACAACTGATACAAACTCAGTTTTTCTCATCATTGGAGGAGCGTGGGCCCTCAGTCTTGCTGAGGATGGTTGTGGGTCTCTTCAGGGGAACTCTGTTCCTTATTTTGTTGCTTCCTGGCTCCAGAGCAGATTCATCAGCCTGCTGGCACAGATCCTTCACCCCCTGGTGCAGAGTTTCTTGCTTCCACCACTGACCTTTGGGCCTTCCCAGCGCAGATCCTTGATAAGGATTTGCATGAGACATTGCTGTAAGCTCTAGGCCTCCAGCTGGACTCATGGAGGACATTACCATGGTATTTAGGCCCTTACCTGAGTTCTTTGGGTCTCTAATGTGTAGATAGATTTCCTGCATGACTCTGCATTTGACTTTTTGGGTGAATATTATAAAATAATCCTATAAATTATGTTTTGTATTAAATCTATTCCCTTGCAAACCCTGACTACAACACTCTTCCAGACTTGATAAGAAAGATAAGATGGGCACTTAAAATGGAAAACTCTCTACCCTGTTACCTTACTTTGCAGGTAGTTATTTATCCCTTTTTTTGCTGCAGGAGGCTAACTAAAGAGAGGGCAAGAAATGGCACTCCAGGGGTTGCTGGGATATAAGGAGCCACAACATAGATGACAGGAGACCACCTGTTTGGATGCTTCCAGCTTGCTTTTTAGTTATCAGGAGTACAGGACTCCAGTATATACAGTAATTCCTAATCAGGGGAGATAAGAGGAAATTCATGTAAAATATTTACACTCATTAAAAGAATCATAGATTTAAAAACCACAAAAGCTATCCAGTTCTGTGGATTTTGCAGATAAAGAGTTAAAGGAATCAAAGTTATATAAAACTCTAAGTGCAAAATGTTCCATGGAACCAGAGCTCCTGGTAGCTTATAACTCTTACAGTCCTACCAGCAGCTCTCAGCAAGTCAGTAGGAAACAGTTTTAGTGTATGTGCTGCCAAAGCAAGCACGGTATGAACCAAATCATTATCTATGCTTGTACCTTGTACAAGATCAATGCCTATGACCTAGGCAGATCAGGAGGTGGCCGGTGGAAGCCATCTAGACACTTTAAGGCACAAAATGCTCTGGTGTCTCCTCTTGCTCCTGTTTTCGATCTCAGTAGTTACACTGAAGAAGTAGAATATTAGGGGATATTGATGTGGATGAAGAGGACTTGGTGACCTGAGAGGCTCAAATTGGAGGCTTATTTTAAGCAAGGGCTCAGACGAAGAGTTACAGACCATGTTTGCCTTAAACAGGGCAGGGATTATGCTGGAGAAACAAGTTGTCAGGGAGTTTCAGAGATAGTATGACAATGGCTTCAGTAGCAAATGGGGAAAACTGCATAGCATCTTCTAGCATTTGAAATCTGTGATCACTCCTCCTCTAATGCCTTTTCATGTCTTCATTTCAAAGACCTTTTCAAGTGAAAATCTATTCTATTTCTACAAGCCATATGGGGCTTTCCAGATGACTGCATGGTAACAATGTGATGCACATTTTCTCTGTTTGCTCAGGTGTTCATATTGCCCCTTGCAAATGAACGGTTTCTTTGAATTGTCTTTTGGTTTTTTCCTTTTTTCTTTTGTGCTTTAGAAACCTCTGTGCCTCGTGCTTTAAAAGGACATTGAATGAACTACTCATTATTTAAATTATCCTTTCTGAGTCAAAGGCCTTGTGTCTTGGGTGATTCTGAGTTGAAAAGATAAGATAAAAAGTACATTTCTTATTTGCACAAAGTGTTTTGACACCTCATTAAAACAACTGAGAATTATTAACGTAATCTTTCCAAATTATAGAGTATACATCTCATAGTTTTAGTCTTTAATCTAAATGAAAATGAGGGCTAAATAGGAATTTTAGCTATAACTCCAGTGTAGAACTCCTCAGGGATATTCATTATACATTAATAAAGCAATAACTTAGAAGAATTTTGTTATTGCAGAGAATTTTGGCATAGTATCATTGCTTTAGAGGAAATTCAGTTCTAAAAAAAAATCTCATTTCCATTTCACACATCTGAAAATATATGGATGCTCATTGCTTTTTTCCTCAAGAATTAGCTATCTACCTTTAATTATTACCATTACTAGCTTTCTCTCTAAAATTTTGTTCTTTATATGTACCTCAGTATATCTGTCCTTGAACTGTCTAGCCCTTGGAAGTCACTTTCCCCTTTAACATCTAAACAACACAAATTGGTCTCCTTCCCAAAGGTCCTGGTATGGTAGGTTTCTTCCCCTCCTAGTTCTTGCTTGCTCCTTTTTGTTCTCTCTTGCTTCAGTTGGTTTCATTTGTTTGTGGCCATCATCTCTGCCCATGTACAATGTCATTGTGTCTGCTTGCTACTGCAACTTTCTTTAGTCTATGTTGTCTTCACTGTTTATTTTAACCTTGTCCTCTTAGCCTCTAAAACAGTGGTGAAGAAGCATACAGTGCTATGCAGACTGGGAGGTGACACAGCAGAAATGTAACCCAGAACAGGAAACAGCGTGCACTGTCATCTCATAGCCACTGCCCATACCCACAGAGTCATCCCCTACTGCCTACCCATGGCAGCCTCCTGCTGCACTGCTGACTTTCCTCTTCTGAGCTAGGGCTGGGGGGAGGGCAGGGGTGTGAGGATGGGCAGTGTGCCTCCTGACTCATGTCTCCCCTTTCTACATCCCACCAGAACCCCACATTCTTTGATGTTACCAAGAGCCTCAAATTCTTTACATCATAATCATCTCTATAAAGAATTATTCTGCCCACAATACAGATACCTTTTTCTGTATCTAACCATAATAGAATATAGTCAGAAGCATCTGCTTTTGGATAATTTCATCAAAGTTCTAGACAAGTTTCTACCCATACATACAAAACTGATAAAAATGATACCACCGAGGACAAACTAAAATCAATAGACTTTAGATAGACTTTGGGTAAATTTTAGCTTCCAGATTGGGTGCATAAATGAGCAGAGTTTAAAAAAAGACATATGTTGGAAGTTTGCCTATATCTTAGACAGCTTTTTGTTGCTGTGACAAAATATCTCATAAAAACAGCTTAAAGGAGGAAAGATTTATTTTGGCTTACTGTTTCAGAGGTTTCAGTCCATAGTAACTTGGTTTCTTCCTTCTGGGCTTGTGGTGAGGCAGAAGCATCATGACAGGCAGCATGTGGTGGAGAACAGCAGCTCACTGCGTGGGAGGCAGGGAAGCAGAGGGTAAGAGAGTCTGAGAGGAAGAGTCTAGAGATCAGATATGGTCCCCCAGATCAGGCTCCCATGACCAACTCCTAGTTAGGCCCCACTTCCTGTTCCTATCACCTCTCAGTAATATAATCAATTTATGATTGCATCAGTGGATTAATTGACTGATTGACCCAGTCATTTTCTGATCACTTCCCAAAGCCTATTAACTGGCTATAGGGGGATATTTTAGATCCAAACCACAGAACCTACTTACCTACCTATCTATGGAGTAGATGCACACATATATATTTCTATTAATGCAGTAAAGACATTCCTATAATGGTAGACATTTTTGGTTGCAGATTGTCAGTATGCATTAGTAGTTATGAAGTATATTCTTTGCATGTGCTAAGGACTATGGCACAAATTAGATGACAGGGTCAAAATTTAAATGGTTGACATCAAAGTTAATTTGGATAGATAATAGTGAAAAGAAATTATGCTTAGGAAAAGAAAGACAGAAAAGTAAAGAAGGCCAGAAATGATCCAGAAAACTGGCTAGAGTCCACGTTCTCTGGAGATATGTCAGAATATGTCTAAAATAAGGTCACATGGTGTGGTGGTAAAAATGCTTAAACTGAGGCATTAACAATGATCAACTTTCCAAATCTTGGGAAAGTGATTTAATTCCTTTGCATTCCATATCTCTCATCAGAAATGATGTTGATGATCATAGTAATACTTGGCTTGTGTTTATTGCGAGACTTATGTGAGGTAATCTCAGTGAAGTTCACAGCACTGTGCCTGGTATGTAGCTCTTATGACAAACACCTAGGTAATTTTGCCAATTCCATGTGCTATAGTTTGGGTCTTAAGTATCCTCAAAGGCCCATGTGAGAGCTTGGTCACCATTTTGATTCTTAAAGAGAGACGTCAAGAACTTTGAGAGTGGGGCCTGGTGGAGGCTGTCAGGCCACTGGGGGCAGGGATCCCCTTGAAGGGGATTGTGGGAGCCTGGGACTGTGCTCTTTTCTCTGTTGTGCTTCCTGGTCATGGAATGAGCCGCTCTGCTCCACTCCATACTCCCTGCCTTTGCCATTTGGAACCCCTACCAGAAACCTAAAAGCAATGGATTTTCTTGATCATGGATTAGAACCTCTGAACTGTAAGTTAAATTATAAATCGATTGTCTTATATAGTTGTTATGGTAATGGCAAGCTGACTAACAGACCATCTTTTGGGACACCTGATCCTTGGCTTTCTTCAGGATTATACTTTAGTTGAGAGTCACATGCCAATTAATGACCTTGTTAAATTTCATGGAAGTTTTTTTATTTTTTCATTTGTTAAGCAGGTTTTTTCTTTAGCCTTAGGACTTTGTGAGCTAGTTTCAGTAATTTTGTTTTCTTGTCTTTCTAAAATATGTTGTGACTTTGCTTAGGGGAAAAATATGTCTTGGTCAATATCAGAATCCTATTTCATTAGTTTTTGGCAGGTCAACAATTTTCTGGCTCCAGACTGTGACTCAACTCACTGTCAAACTTCATCTTTTCCATGAACAACCTGAAAGCTCTAGGTTTTGGAGGTCATACTGTAAGGAAAGGAAGGGAAAGAAGATGAATAAAGGAATTAAGATGTGTTATGTTCATGTCCCAACTCCACACAAAGAATGTAACCATTTACTACACACATATACTAATAAACTAAAATAATAATAAAAGAAGCTAAGTTTCCCTTCACATGTGACTGGTTCTCGAGATTCATAAAGAACAGGGCACCAGCCTTGGGTGGCTCCCTGACCAGGCCCATTTGCTTCACAGCTGAGCCTTGCAGTTTCATGGTGAGTCAAACCCCAAGAAAGATGACACTTTTTCACTTTTGGCCACTTTAGAAACTTTGTTCATAGCTGTAGCTACAAAAGTTTCAAAGTAAAACATGGTCAGTTTGTTTATATTTTTATTTGTTTATTTGCACACACAATTCACGTGAGAATAACAGTAGTATAATTTTGCCATTTTTTGACTGCATTCCTTTCCTCAGATCCTGGTGAGAGGGCTCTTTTCCTGCTTCAGAGAAGCCAACCTTTCTGGCAGCTGCATGCAGAGAAGTGACTAATAGTAAGGGTCTCCAAAAAATAAAACAAGTAGGCATCTTTAATCTCAAAAATCTCAAATCTGAAATGCTCCAAAATAACAAATTTTTGAACAATGACACAGTATCACAAGTGGAAAATTCCACATCATGAAATTTGGTTTCATGTACCAAATTATTTAAAATACTGTATAATATTACTTTTAGGCTATGTATATAAGATATATATGAGATACAAACAAGTTTCATGTTGAGCCTTGGGTTCCATCCCCAAGATATTTTATTACGTATGTGCAAACTTTTCCAGACCACCACCTTCCAAAAAAAGTCCAAAATAATTCTGGTCCCAAGCATTTTGGATAAAGGAGACACAAGCTATATGTGTACATATATTGTATATTTGAATGAACAAGTTTACGTGATTGTGGAGCCTGGCAAGTATGAAAATAAAATACACAGGCTGGCTAGACGTTCAGGTAAGAGTTGAGGGCAGAATTATTTCTTATTTTGGGAACTTTATTTATTTATTTATTTATTTATTTTTTGGTACCAGGGTTTGAACCTAGGGTCCTTGCATTGAGCTACATCCTCAGACCTTTATCAATAAATTCTTACCAAATCACTTTGTTGCTTAGGTTATACCCAAATTTTTGATCCTTTAGGCTCTGTCTCTCAGACCCTGGGGTTATAGGTGTAATCTACCATACTTGGTTTACTGTGTGCATTTAAAACCTTCCACAGATTGGGTGAGGTTCGCCCACATTATGGACGTTAATCTGCTTTCCTCAAGCTTTCCTGATTCAAATGTCTTTTACATCTAAAAAATCTTTTTGGAGCCACATCTAGACTGGTGTTTGACCAAACAGTTGGGTTCTGCAGACTAACCAGTTGATACATAAAATTAGCCATCACAATGCCCTACATTCCCTCTGTCACAAGTACCTGAGCCAGGTTTTGGCTCTGGAGCTACAGTCCCAAGAAGCAGGGGCTGCAGGGACTTCTTCCAGAATGGCAGAATGGGCAGTGTCCACTTTCAAGTGTGCATACGATTTCTAGCAGTGGTTCCAGAGCCTGGTATTGAGGATGGTAACTAGGAATCCAGTTGCAACAGGGGGACAGGTCTCAGCTCACAGCATAATTTTGAACTTTTTGCTTGACCCCTGTTTTCTAGGCCCCAAGAGATACTTTTGGATATCCCAAAATCCTCTCCTAAATTCCATTAGATTTAGCCAAAATTTATTTCCATAATTTTAAGCTAATTTAGGCAATCACAAAAAAGTGGGTCTAAAAACTACTTGTGAGATATTTAACTTACTTCAGTAAGTAACTAGTGTATTGGCCAAGAGAGTCATTTCAGCAATGGAAGGACGAACTGGAAACGAAACTTGGGCAAACTATACTAGAGTAGAAAGGTCAAGGGACAGACAGACCATGTCCCAGGGAACACTATGATTAAAATATAAAGGCAGGGGTCCAGTGCCTAATTTCCAATCCATGTTAGAACTATACATCCTTCTTGGTTTCTTCTTGATTCAGGAAAGACTACTTCCTATGCTGAGAGTAAATTTTGCAACCATTTCATCAAGAGTGGAAAGGTTATTCCAACATGTAGGATCTGCGTGCACTGCTGACCTCTGAACAAAGCAGATATAATTTCTGGCTAAAAAATTCAGAGAGAGAGAGAAAGAGAGGAGAGGCTTTTAAAATAGTTTAGCTGGGTATTTCCAATACCCTTGAAATACACTAGATAATTTTTTTAAGGTCTTAGCCTTTTAAAAATTTATTCCCTAAACATTTCTAGTTCATATTCAAGAATCAATTTACATTGCAATTTATTTTTTTATTTTAAAAAGCAAAACATAAAAAAAGGTAGAAATAATACAGAGTTTAAAAAAACAGTAAGAAATCAACACTAGTTAATAGATTGCATATCGTTATCTTAGAAGTAGTTGTTCAAGTTACAAGATCTAGGCATAAAAAATGATCAGACAATCAAACAATGACAACACAAACTATTCTTTTTGATGAACTAAGAGAATTAGTAGTATAGTTACCCTGCACACATACATACATACAGTTATATTACACTAGATAATTTGTTTCCTTCACAGATGTATATTTTTTAGTTAATAGTGCTTTAGCTACTAATATTCAAACATTTGTGTGGTCCCGATATACTATAAGACATTTTATTTTTTGCGAGTTTACCAGAATTTTCATGTAAATCCTTCAGATGCTAATGGCAGGAACTTGGGAGGCAATAGTATTAGAATACTCGTCATACTCCAGGTGACTTGGCAACTTTATACTTGCATGAACTATAAAACATATTATACTTGTTCTTCCTCCCCAATTTCTGTAGCCAAATTTATTTTTCCACTTATGGAATCAACTAGAAAAAGGGCTGGATCTACAAGCTTGTAGGAATCTATAGTTATGTGTTAACATGTCACATTATTGCCTGAGCTTGTGGATGCATTTCATTCCTTGTATAGAATTGATAATTGGATTAGAAAGAATGCAGCTGAAACTTATCTCAAGAAACAAATATAGTAATAAGCAGTTAAATAAAACTTTTTAAAATCAGAAAAAAATAGAATTTAAAGGCAGTATACCAACAAGGAATCCTTGATGACAGACAACTGGGCCAGAGGAAAGAATTTGAACCAGTTACTATTGCAGGGGGAGGAAGAAGTATAACAGCCCTTTCTAGCAGTGATGTGGGGTCAGGTGTGCTCAGTGACTATCACTGTGACAGCTTCATCTCAGCCAATGGGAGAAAGTAGCTAGCTGTGTTTCCATTGAGCAGAGATGGTGAGGAAAGTAGGGGGATGGAGAGAGAGGGTAGAGCTACAGTAGTGTGGGTGAAATAAGGGCACAGTTGCATGAAGAAGAAAATGAAGTTGGCAGGATTCTTCAACTGGATTAGGTTAAAGGAGCTAGCAACCTGGAAGTTGTAATGTGCTAAAAAAAAATAGGTGTGGTGGAAATAATGGCACGATCACCCTGGGGGTGAAGTCCACATGGATGGAGGGAGGGATGTTTCAATGTACACTTTCATAGGAAGAGATTACCAGGGGTGACAATTGTGAGTGGATGTGAAGATGAGCAGGGGGTGGGAAACAGGAAGACAGCACTGAGAAGCCAGCGGGTGGGATGGCTGCCGTGGTATGCCTCCAATACCAGGATGATGAGTGGACTAAGTTAAAGAGAAAGTTCTTTGGAGTAGAAACAGGAGGTTTAGCTGAATGCAGGAATTTAAAAGAAACAAGGCTCTTCACTGAGAGTGGGGGAGTCCCATTCTGGGAGAAGAATGAGGTCATGGAGTGGCCAGGCCCATCCTGGTCTTGAGCTTTATGGGGCTCTGGAGTACAAACAGGAACAATCCTGGAAGCATGAGTTTCAGTGAAAAAGCAGTGGATGGGAGAACAATGGACAATGCATTCGCCTGGAACAGGGACTCAATTTAAAGATCTTGGACAAAGAGGAGCAAACGAATATTGAATTAGGAATAGGAAATTCTGGACTTCTGGAACTGACAGAATGTATGCTCAGAAAATCTGGCAGGAATTATAAATATTGTTTACACCTCTATTGCTCAGTAATGGTTAATTTTATGTTAAATTGACTAGCCCATGATATACAGTTTTGGGCAAAATATTAGTCTACATGTTGCTATGAATGTATTCTTTTAATACAATTAAGATTTAAATTAGTAGCATTTGAGGAGAACAGGTTACCCTCCATAATGTGAGTGGGCTGCTTTCATTCAAAGACCTTAAGAGAAGGACAGAGATTTCCTAAAGAAGAGACAATTCTACCTTTAGATGGCTTTCAGACTGGAACTGCTCCATTGACTGTCCAAACTGCTGAACTGCCTGGCAAATTTGGGATTGCAGGTCCCAAATTATGTGAGCTGTTTTCTTGCAATCTTTCTCAGTCTATTCATTGTGTTGGTTCTGATTCTCTGGAGAACCCTAATGAATGCA
Organism: Dasyprocta punctata; assembly: GCA_004363535.1. NCBI lineage: Eukaryota > Metazoa > Chordata > Mammalia > Rodentia > Dasyproctidae > Dasyprocta > Dasyprocta punctata. Next base: position 11,541 of record RJWM01012681.1, read on the forward strand.
AATGCTTACTAATTTTTAGTCCTTTCTTTTTACAAGTGCTTTGTAGTAACTATCTCATCTTCCCTTCATAGGGTCTGGGAACTTCTGGGATTGGTGGTGAGTTGAGATCATGGGCCTCTCTGGAAGAAGCTAACAATAGCTCAAATGCATTCCTAGCATGGGTTTAAGGAACACAGACTAATTAGAAGTGTTCAAGTCTCTTGGATGGCATTAGATGCTGCATTCAATTACATACATCTCCAGGGTGATAATCATTTCTAGGACAATATTGGATTCTTGCCTTTGGAAATAGAAGAACGTCTCCTAGTTTTAAAGGGAACTTAATGACATAAAATGGAAATTGAAAGTCCAGGCAAAGAATCTGTTAGAAATCATTGATTCTAGGGACTATTAATAAGCAGTTAAATCAGGTTGTTAGACTATGTGCATACATCTAAGTATTGCAGGTTGAAATGTGCATCTATAATCATAATAAAGGGCTGATTTCCACACACCAAGCAAAAGAAGGCCATTTGCTCTTTTAGAAGAGATTATTAATTTAACATGTATTATTTGGAAATAGAAAGCAAATCTTGTTGATTTATATTTTCAACTCTTACATCAACTTTAACTGGTAGGTAAGACCTGCTTGGAGTAGAGTGTGGATTGTGCTTTTGAAATTAGGACTGCTCCTTCAGAGTGAGTGAGCGAGCAAGAGAGAGACAGAGAGAGACAGAGAGAGAGAGAGCTATTTGGCATCTACTGTGCGCAGACAATAGATTAGATTTTGAGGATAGGATGGCAGATGAGACCTTCCTTATTCCTCCTCTCAGAGAATTGAGAGCATAGCAAGGAAGACAACTACTTGAGTAATTCAAGTAGAGGTGCAACGCTATGTGAGGACAGGTAGGGTGCAGAAGAACCATCCCACCTGGCCTGGGGGATCTTGGACAGTTTCCTTTAGGAAACAATGACTGAGCTTTGTGGGGTGGGGAGGAAATAGGCAGGTGATGTTTGTTCTAGCATAAGAGGGGCAGGTATATTGTATTTTGTATCTACTTTAGTCCCATTAGAGATAGACTTCTAAGCACTTAGACATGTTTTCAAGAGAAGAAACATGATTTTGTGGAGTCTTCTAATGATCTCAAAGTGTCTTATGAGGATCTCTTTTTCTCTCTCCTGAGAATTGAATCCAGGGCCTCATGCACACTAGGCAAGGATTGTTATCACTCAGTAGCAAAAATGGGACTCTGGGATAATGAAGATTTAATAATAGGAGAAACAGGATCACTCATACTTAGAAAATACTTTCACAGGTTCTCAGCAAATGGCATAGACAGTTGTATGACTGCCTTAGTTACTTTTCTCTTTTTTTTTTTTTCACCAGGAATTGAACTCACAACCTCGCACCTGCCAGGGCAGGCGCTTAGGTCACTGAGCCAACTTCCCGGCCCTAGTTTTTTGAGGCAGGGTAGCATTATGTAGCTCAGGCCGGTCTTGCACTTGCGTTGTAGCCCAAGCCGGCCTCGAACTGACCACGCTCCTCCTACCTCAGCCTCCCGAGTGCTGGGATTAAAGGCGTGCGCCGCCACGCCTGGCTTTTTCTCTTGTTTTTGAGGCAAAACACCTAACACCCAGGTTAAAGGAGGGAAGGTTTATTTAGTTGACAATTTGTAGAGGTTTCAACCCATAGCTGGCTCCAAGGCAGGTTGGCACATGGCAGAGGGGCCACAGTTCATGGTGGTGGAAGACAGCAGAAGCAACCAGGGAGGGGTACAAGCCTCTTTCTGTCCCTTATATTGTGTCTAGTCCCCTGGGATTAGGGCTGAGTCAATTCAATTGGTGACTGATCCATCCATCACCCATCCTTAATACCAGTGCCTTTAATCCCAGCATTGCACTATTAAATCAATCACACATTCTAGATTTAGCTGCCTCTGACAATGCCTCATGACCACATAAGACTTTAAGGGTACATCTAGACATAACCATAAAAATGATCCAGCCATTGTACTCCTGGCCATCCAACCAGACAAATGAAAATGTATGTTCACGCAAAAGTCTGCATATGAGTGTTCGAAGCAGCTCTGTTTGCAAGTACCAAAATGGAATAAATCCAGAATACATTCTAGAGGTCAACTGATGAACAAACTGCGATTCATGCATAAATGGGATGCTACATAGGCACCAAAAATGCACAAACTGTAATAGTCCTCCCTTACCTGTTGGGGATATGTCCTAAGATGCCTAGTGGATGCTGAAACCTCAGATGGTATGGAACCCTATATATATTATATTTCCCCCATACATATATGCATTTATACATACCTATGAAAAGCTTAATTTATAAACTAAGCTCAGGAAGAGATTAATAATGAACTAGAAAAATTCTTATAATAGACTAGTAAAAGTTACTTAAAATTTATAAATTGCTTCTTGCTGGAAATTTCTGCTTAAATTTTTATTTTGATACTATGGAAAGCAAAATTATGGATAAGGGGAGGCGATCATATTGATTCTTGAAACAGACTCGGTAAAGCTCCAGGGAATCATGTTGAGAGAATAAAGCCAATCCTAAAACGTTAAGGGCTGCATGAGTCCCTCCTATAACATGTTAGAGATGGAGATAAGATTAGTGGTTACCTGGGAAGAGGAATTGAATGTGGTTATAAAAGAGCAACATGAAGGATCATTGTGGAGTTGGAACTGTTTAGTACAGCCCATGATTATGATCACAGAATTTATTCCATGTTTCTGGTTGCAAGCATACAATTTTGGTAACCAAAATTGTGGAAAGAATCAAGTTTGTGAATTGAGGTACAGTGTGGTTGTGGATATAGGAAACTGCATTGGTGATAAATTGTATATAGCTTAATATTACAGAGTACAAATGAAATAGGAAATCTGAATAAGAGTAATGGGTTCTGTCAATATCAATATAACAGCAATAATGCTGTAGTATAGTTTTGCAAAATCTTATTACTGGGAGAAGCTACATAAACAGTATGAGTGGTCTTTCTGTGTTTAATTTTTCACGCAACTGCATGAAAATACTTCTATATGATTATCTGGAAAAAAATGGACAAAGAAAGTTTGCAAAAATCAGTAACATTCCTCAAAGTCCAGAGAAGTGAAAAAATGTAGAGGAAGCCAAGGAATCCTATGATGAAGGGCATGAGAGATCCTCCCTAGCATTATTATTATTATTATTATTTATTTATTTTTTATTTAAGAGCAAAAACACACATATAAGAAAGACAAAAAGCAAAAGAGACAAACAAACAACAAAAGAAAATCTACAACAGTAACATTATAGGTTTACAAAACAAGATGGTAGGAACTTGACAATGGTTGCAATATTGCGTATCATTACCTTCAACATGGTTGTTCACATTAACAGATATAGACATGTAAAATTGATCTGATCATATAAGTATTAACCAATCTTACTCAATAACTTATACATTCAGCAGTATAGTCATTTTAGTTATCTTACATATACATATATACAGATTTTTATGTCTTTTTCCTTTTCCCTTCTTTCTTTCCTCCTTTTCCCTTTCCCAATTACTTTTGCTCTTTGAGCAGTTTTTTACCCTTACATAGTATTTATTATAGATTTTGGATCATATATACTTTTTCAGTTTCTTACACTAGGGAAACAATACGGTATTTACACATGTGAGTTTGATTTATCTCACTTATGAGTATGGTCTCAAGTCATGCCTATTTACTTATAAAAGTCTCAATGCAATCTTTCTTGATAGCTGATTAGTACTCTGTCACATAAAAATACCACATCTTTTTTATCCATTCCTTAATTGATGGGCACTTGGGTTGTTTCCAAGATTTGGCTATTACAAATTGGGTTGCTATAAACATGGGTGCGCAAATATCACTGTGGTATGATGTTTTCAATTCTTCTGGGAAAATGCTCAGAAGTGGGATAGCTGGGTCGAATTGGATCTCCAATCCTAGCTTCTTGAGGAATCTCTACACTGACTTCCACAGTGGTTGTACCAGTCTACACTCCCACCAACAATGGAGAAGAGTTCCTTTTTCCCCACAGCCCCTCCAGCATTTGTTGTTGGTTGACTTTTAAATGTTGGCCATTCTTTCTGGAGTGAGATGGAATCTCAGTGTTGTTTTAATTTGCATTTCCCGAATGACCATTGATGTTGAACATTTTTTCATATATTTATTTACCATTTATATTTCTTTCTCTAAGAAGTGTGTATTCATCTCAGATACCCATTTTTGGATTGGGTCCTTGACTTTTAGGGGCCTGATTTCTTTTAATTCTTTATATGTTTTAGGTAGAAGTCCTTTGTCTGATGGACAATTGGCTAAGATATTTTCCCAGTTTGTGGGTTTTTCTTTTCACTCTGTTGGAGATTTCCTTTGATATACAAAATCTTTTTAGTAAGATGAGATCTCACGTGTTGATTCTGGAAAGTGTTTCCCGTGCAGTTTGATTTTTGTTCATGAGCTCTATGAGTACTCCTATGTCATCAAGATTTTTTCCTGCTTTGTCTTCTAGCAGGTTTCGTGTCTCTGTTTTAATATTCAGGTCTTTGACCCATTTTGATTTTATTTTAGTGCATGGAGATAGACGTGGACCTAGTTTTAGTTTACAGCATATAGAAAGCCAGTTTTTCCAGCACCATTTGTTAAAGAGGTTATCTTTCTTCCAATGTACATGTTTGGCACCTTTGTCAAAGATGAGGTGGCTGAGTGTGTTTGTAGTTGTGGCTGTATCTTCTAATCTATTCCATTGATCTTCAGGTCTGTTTTGATTCCAGTACCATGCTGATTTTATCACAGTAGCTTTGTAGCATAGTTTCAAGTCAGGGATTGTGATGCCTCCTGCCTTCCCTTTGTTGCCCTTGCTATTCTAGGTCTTTTCTGGTTCCAGATGAATTTTAGGAATGATTTTTCTAGCTCCATGAGGTACATAAGTGGTATTTTGATTGGGATTGCTTTAAGTCTGTATAACAGTTTTGGGAGAATGGTCATTTTTGCAATGTTTATTCTTCCTATCCATGAACAGGGAATACATTTCCATTTTCTGAAATCCTCTTTGATTTCCTTTAGGCTCCCTAGCATTATTAAGTATCAAAGATAAAGCTTCAGAGAGCTGGAGAGTGGCTTGATCACAAAATACTGTTCACAGATGATGCATATGAGTGTGATTTTTATTCAGTATGTCAAAAACTTAATGATAGTTAACTTTAAAATGTTATTCTTTAGCATCAAAAGCACTAGAAATGTAAATTGGGGATTAATATTCACTGGATAAAGATCCATTTTAGGGTTCTCCAAGGTTATCTCTAGAGTTGATGATTCACTAGAAGGACTCAGAATATACAGCTATACACATGGGTATGATTTCTTAGAGTGAAAGGAAACAAAGTAAGACCAGCAAAGAAAAAGGTGCACAGGAGAAGTCCAGCAAAAAACCAAGCATAAAGCTCCAGAGATCTTTTCTCAGAGGAGTCATAGAGGACACTCTTAATTCCTTCATCAATAAGCTACAACATATACAGGTACTAGAGATGCTCTTTAGCAGCTCATGGCTTAGGGGCTTATACTGCTGGCTGCCTGGCATGTGCCAAAATCCCGGAGTCCCATGTAGAAAGCTGGCTTTCAGCATCAGTCACAGTTTTCCACTGTTGTAAGTGACCCACTGTTATTGCATAGGGTGGTGGGAACTCTCCCCAAATCCAAGTTCCCAGAAACCAGTTAAGCACCAATTTCATGAGCAGACCTTCCAAGGGACAGTAGTGAGACTTGCTGTGTCAACTCTTTTCTGCACACAGGCCTATACTAACTGTGAATATCTGGTGCTTTTACATCTTGGGGTCTTGCTGACATCAGGGGCTTCTCCTCTCAGAGTCAGCCAATTCCAAGGAAAAATAAAGATTTCACCTGCAAACTCTCCCTTCAGCTATAAACCAGCCAGTCTAGAGCTCATACTGCAATCAATTCATGTACTCAACTCTTATACCCTAGTTACTCTTCTCCTGTCATAATCACCCCAGCACCCCACTGCAAACAACTGGGGATAGCTCTTAAGGCCCAGAGCCCATGGAAGGGATTCTAGCCAGCCAGTCCTAAGCCTGCTTACCCTGCTTGGTCATTCCTTTCTATAGAAATCATAATAAATGCTCTTTTCCAGTCATTTCTCCATTCGTTTGCTGACTGACCCCCAAACTTTCTTATGTGGCCCATGGTGGCCTTCCCTATACTGTTGGGATTTGTGGGACATAAACTTTTGTTTAGTGGCCGTTATCTGTATTAGCCTTACAATACTTGAATAATAATATTCAAAATAAAGTCAAACATGACACACACACACACACACACACACATTGGTTAGGACATTGAAATATGATTCAAAGATATCATGTCCTGAAGGCCCTCATTGAAAAGGCAGTGGCCCATGGCAGTCGGTGTGGATCACAAGGTGATGGAGCTGGTTACCTGGGCTCTGCCGTGGAGAGTTGCAGGTACTGCCAATTTTGACTCCAAACTGGATCTGTTTGTTTTCCCTCTTTGAAATTGTGGAATCAATAAAACCAACCAATTAAGCAATGAAGAAAAGTTTGTTCTTGGCCTAGAATAGGAGAAATAAGAGATAGACTTGCAAATGAATTTCTTGATCTGTTTATTGTAGAGCATTCATAGAGGATAAAAGAAACACATGGGGAAGCATGGCCAATAAAAGAGAGGAATATTCGTGTTTCCTTGGGAATGAGCAGAGATTTTCCAGGAATTTGAATGCTACCTCTTTCCCTACCTTTTATGGTTCTTTCTGGTCACCATCATGGCAATTGTCAACTGTGATGCCACTGGGTTGTACCATGTTGCATGCCAACTCGATTACAATAACATTAGAGGTCACCTGGTTGTCACTCTGGCAACTGCTTTTGGATAGCTCACCTAAAGAGGACTTCTGGCCTTCAGGTATCCTGTCCTCAAAGATAAGAGCATTAGGGTGAGGTAGAAACTCAGCTGGGTCAACTAAGCAACATGGTGGTAGAAGGGGTTATGCTACTAGGAGATGAAATGCCAGCTCAGCCATGCACTAGCTGTGGGACCTCTGACAAATTATATACTAACTTTATACTAACTTTGAGTCTCAGTTTCTTCATCTATAAACATAAATAATCGCTTCTTAATGTTATTGTTATAAAAATTAAATGAAAGCCGGCACACCATGTAGTTGATGCCTGTTCTGTCAGTTCTCAGAAAGAACTATGGCTGCTGGAGTTCAGCAGAAAGGTTTAAATGTAAAAGGCTGGAAAATTCTGAAAGACTGACTGGCAGACCATGTTCATTTTTATTTATTTATCTATTTTAAAGAAAATAAGAAAACAATGAAAATGATACAGAATTTCAAAACAAGATGATATGAAATTGACAATAGTTATTATGTTTGGTAAAAATTAAATTATGTAATATGTGACACGATTGTGTAACCTGACACTTTTGATTGATTTATTACTGCTTATTCTATTTATAGATTATAGTTTGTATACAAAATAATATATAATTTTACAGTTTAAAGAAGCATTTTATTTTTTAAGCTGTCATTCTGTTATGAGATTTTCTGCATAGATGTTTAGTAGCAAAAAGAAAAATGAATAAGAAAATGTCTTATTTGGGGGCTTATAACTAATAGTATTTTTTTGCCCTGGCCTTTCTCCTTTCTGGATAGGAGTGACAACATGCTATATTTCAGTATTTTCTTATCTGAAAACCTGATGGCAAATAAAGGGAAAATAGGAGAGGGGCCTGCAGTAATTATGCCAGAACTCGAGATTATTCATATTCTCATTGAGCTCTGGTGCAATTATGATACCGAGTGAGTGTGCGTGGAATTCAGAAGTCAGCAGGCAGGGACATACCTGTCTCAGGGAACTGCTTGTCACAGACAGTGCCACTGGTGTCTCTGAGCCCAGCTATTAGCACTGGCGAGGACAGAGCGAGGGTCAAGCACTATGATGTCACGCTCCAGGGGCCAGATGAATTCTGGGCACGGAATGCAGATCAGGAGAAAGAGGAAATGTAAGACCTAGTGTCAGCAAGCAAAAAAGAGGTCTCTATTGCCCCTCATCCCTTTACCCCAGAGCTAGGCAGAGTTCTGGTGGACCTTCCAGACTGGATCTATGTTTCAGTGTAGAGAATTTACCTCTTTATTCTGCCTTTTTGTGGGTGAACTTGAGGTCAGCTTGCTTCCCCAGTCAGGCTGGACACCAGCTACTGCAGGTTTGTCTACATTACTAGCTGTCCAGAGCCTGGGATCCTTGGAGTCTATGGGGATAAGTGGATCCTTGGACTGGTGGGAGGAAGCCGCTGGTTCTGTGGTGTCTTAGTTCTGACTGCTACATTGGAATACCACAGACTGGGTGTCACAGAAACATTTATCTCTCACAGTTCTGGAGTCTGGAGGTCAGAGGTGAGGGTGCCGACAAGGCTGGGTTCTGATGAGTGCCCTGTTTCTGGTTCACATGTAGCTACCTTTTCACTGTATTCTCACATGGTAGGTAGAGAGCCAGCCAACCCCTTATAAAGATACTAATGCCATTAATAAGAGCACCTTGCTCACAAACTAGTCACCTCTCAAAGTTCTCACCTTCTGATATCATAAATATTGGAGACAGGAGCATGAGGGGTGAAGCTGAGTTTACCCTGCAGTCCCCTCTGTCTGGAAGGTGAGCCTCAGGCCGGCTGACTGGGGCCTACAGTGAGCACTTAGAGTTGCTTTATTTTATTTATTTATCTTTTGAGACACAGTCTATGTAGTGCAGGCTGGCCTTGAATTCACTATGTGACCCAGACTAGCTTTGGACTCATGGTGAGCCTCCTGCCTCAGCCCTGAGTGCTGAGAATACAGGTGTTTGCCACCATGCCCAGCTTCAGAGTTGCTTTAGACAGTCCTGCTCAATGCTCTCAGTCACTATGGCTTTAAGTTTTAAGAATGGTATGTCTTTTACACATAATTTCTAACACATCTATTTTTATTTTTTACCTACTAATATGCTTTTATTTATACTTTAATGTATGCATGTCAAGAGATGGAGTATAAATATGTACAGAGTAAATGGAATAAAAAATCTTTACACGTGTTTACAATCCTATTGGATTTTAAGATTCCATCTGTTGCCTAGTAGTTAAGATTCTACTCAGCTCCTTTGACATTTATCACAACAGCAAGCATTTTACTAATACTGGCTTTGCATGACATATATACAAATGTAACACGATTGTAATAGGGGAGGGAGCTGCTTCCAATTATTTGGGATCTGTTGAACTTTAGTGTATGTTTCTTCTTTCTTTTTTAAAAATTGTGGTGAAATATATATAGCATAAGTTTACTATCTAATCACTTTTAAATGTGTAGTTCAGTGTCATAAAATATATTTAGCTTGATGATTGCAACTGTCATCACCATTCGTCTCCAGAACATTTTTCTCTTCTCAAACTGAAACTCCGCTCCCATTAGACACTCTGGTAATCATCTTTCTACTTTCTGTCTTTATGAATTTCACTACCCTACAGAACTCATGTAGTGGAATATTTGTTGTTTTGTGTCCAAGTTCTTTTTTGTTTCATTTACATAATGTTTGCAAAGTTCATCCATGTTGTATCATATGTTTGAATTTTCTTTTTAAAGGAATATTCCTTTGTATGTGCACTACATTTTGTTTACCCATTCATCTATTGATGGACATTAAGCTCTTTTTGGTAATGCTGCTATGAATATTTGAATACATATGTATGCATATATGTATGTATATTCTGTTCCTATTCCTGCTTACAATTCCACTGGATATATTCTTAGAAAAGATATTTGCTGGATCATTTATGTTGAATTTTTTGAGAAACTATTATGCTGTTTTCCACACCAGCCATGCCATTTTAAAATTCCAACAGTGCACAAGTGTTCTAATCTTCCCTTGCTTTGCATATGTACCTTTTCAAGAGTCTTGTTGCTTTTTGAACTTGGAGTGTTATGGTTTATGTCTAGATGCCCTCTCAAAGCCTTATGAGGTCATGGGAACAGGCTTCTAGAATTTGTGATTGATTCATGATCCAGTGCTGGCATTATTAGTGTGAGGGTGGGTGTGGCCTATATACAATATAAGGGACAGGAAGAGCCTTCTCTCACTCCTCCCCTTTTTGCTGTTGTTGCTTTTGCTATTTTCTACCACCATGAGTTGTTGTCCCTTGTGCCATGCCACCCTACTTTGGAGTCAGCTGATTACAGACTGAAACCTCTACAAACTGTGAGCTCAATAAACATTTCCTTCCTTCATTTTGGGTTTTGAGTATTTTGTCCCAGCAACAAGGGAAAAGTAACCAAGACAACAAGTTTATTAAAAAACATTTGTGAAACCATACTGGGACAGCATTCTGGGACATACACCTGGAGTTCATTTAGTTAAGTGGTTTTCTGTTAGGGGCACTGAAGACTGATACAAAGTATTTCTTACAGAAATTTCCAGAAACAACTTCAATTCACATGATATGCCCTTTGCCTGGGTTCTGACAGTCTTTTTAGTCACCTAATCTAACAAATAGATTATATACTGCTTTTATGTAACTTTTACCTCTTTTTTTATTTTAAAAAGCAAAACAGAAAAAAGGGTAGAAATAATATAGAATTTAAAAAAAAGAGTGAGAAATCAACACTAGTTAATATATTGCATATTATTATCTTAGAAGTAGTTTTTCAAGTTACAAGATCTAGGAAGAAAGGAAAAGATTATATGTATGTAGGTATATGGTTATGACTGTATGTATGTGTAAATGTGCAAGATAAATAACTATACTACTAATTCTCTGTTGGTTCATCAAAAAGAATAGCTTGTATTGTCTTTGTTGGATTGTCTGATCATTCTTTATATAACTTTTAATTCTATTTTGTTGAATTTAGTCTAGACATTTTTATTGGTTGAGCTATTTATATTAATGTTTCTGATTTTTAAAAAATTCTTATTAAGTTTATTAGTACAATTTATATATACACAATGATCACATTCATCATAGGAAATTTGTACCTATATGTGATATAACCTGATTCCTCTTTTTTCCTTATCCTCTCTCCTCCCTTAAATCTCTGTCTCTCCTTATTTACAAAGCTTTGTATCCATTTTATCCTTTTTCATTGTTTTTTTCCTTTTCCCTTGTTTCCACCCCGCTTCCTACTTCCCCTTTCTTTTGAACAATTTCTTCCTGTTTCTCAATACCTATTATACACTTTGGCCCATATTTACACTTTCAATTTTTCACACCAGAGAAACAATGTGATATTTACACATGTGTGTTTGATTTATTTCACTTAAGAGTATGGTCTCAAGGTGCATCCATTTACCTAGAAATGTCTCAAATTTATTCTTCTTTATGGCTGAGTAGTACTCCACTGTATAAAAAAATACCCTACATCTTTTTTATCCATTTCTCAGTTGATGGTCATTTGGATTGTTTTCAAAATTTAACTATTACAAACTGCTGCAATAAAAATGGCTTGCCATATATCACTGTGGTATGATGCTTTTAATTCTTCTGGGAAGATAAGCAGAAGAGGAATAGCTGGGTCAAATGGGACCTCTAGTCTTAGTTTTTTGAGGAATTGCCACACTGATTTCCAGAGTAGTTGTACCAGTAACACCCCTACCAACCGTAGAGAAGGATTCTTTCTTTCCCCACAGCCCCATCAGCATTTGTTATTGGCTGATATCTTGATAATAGCCACCTTTCTGGTGTGAGATGGAATTTCAGTGTTGTTTGAATTTGCATCTCTCAAATGAAAATTTTCTTCATATATTTATTTGTTGTTTGCATTTCTTCCTGTGGGAAGTGTGTATTCATCTCAGATGTCCTTATTTGGATTGAGTCTTTAAATTGGGAAAGGTTTAATTTTTTAAAATTCCTTATATATTTTAGATAATAGCCCTTTGTCTGAGGGTAACTGTATAAAATTTTTTACCACTCTGTGGATTGTCTTTTCACTGTATTGGTAATTTCTATTGCTGTGCAAAAGCTTTTTAATAGGATGAGATCCCAGTTATGAATTCTTTGTAGTATTTCCCATGTGATCAGGGCTTTGTTCATGAAATATTTGCCTGTACTTATGTCTTCAAGAGTTCTACCTATTCTCTGTTCCAGAAGATTTAGTGTTTCTTTTTTAGTATTTAGATCTTCGATCCATTTAGATTTTAGTTTAGTGCATGGTGAGAGACATGGGTGTAGTTTTAATTTTTGGCATGTGGAAAACTAGTTTTTTCAGCAATGGTTCTGATTCTATTTCCACATTTTTGAATTTTTATATCCACTGGTTCTTAATAAGTGTTATGGCTTATACACTGTGTCAACTTGAGAGGTCTAGAAGCTTAAGTAATTCAGCAGTTCTACATCCTGGAGTGTAGAGCAAAAGCAGTTACCTGTTCATTGTGTCAATTTAAGGTCAGAAGTTTAACTGAGAGACTCAGCAGGGATTCAGGGTTTTTACTTTGTAAATGTCCTCATGCTATACAAAGGAAGACAAGGAGATTTGTGAATACTACACCCATCCTGGAGAGAGGGGTGTCCTGCGTACAGTATAAGGGAGAAAAAGAGGCTTGCTCTTGCCCCTTTTACTCTGGCTGCTTTTGCTTGGCTGCTGCCTTGAAGTGTTTCCCCAGTGGCATGCCACCCTGCCTTGGAGCCAGCTGATTATGGACTGAAACCTCCAAAAACTGTAAGATAAACAAACCTTTCCTTCCTTCATTTTGGGTGTCAAGTGTTTTGTCTCAGCAACAAGTAAAAAGTAACTAAAGCAGAATTTTGTACCAGGAATGGGATCATTGCTGTGAGTAAACCTGACCATGTGGTTCAAGAGCCTTTGGAAATGGCTTGTTGGAAGGGTTTGGAAAAGTTCAGAGATGTCACCTGGAAGCGTGGTGCTGGAACAGCTTAAGTTGTTCTGCATGGGAGATTCTGGTCAGAGCTCAGGAGACCAGAAGACTGATAGAAAGTCTGTCAGTAAAGACCAGGCTCGGGAGATTTCTGCTGGGAAGAAGGACTGCACTGGGTGGTGGACTCCACATGATGTGTGTTATGCCTTGGTAGAAAGTTTGTTTGCATTCTGTCTGTGACCAGAGACTTTGAGACTTTAAGATTAAAGGTGATGGACTAATTAATCTGGCAGAAGAAATTTCAAGGCGGTCTAACGTTGACGCAGTGGCCTGGCTATTGTTGGGGGCTTTTAGCCAGGTTTATGTTGGAAATCAAGAGCAAAAAGCCCAGCAGGGTGATTTAAAATGCTGTGAATTTGGCCAGAAAGCTGTGGACTATAAAGATAGAGCTGAGACCTCGATTGATGAGAAGGAACAACGGAACAAAACACATGGCCTGGGGGCATCCCAGGAAGCAGCAGGCCTCTACCTTTTGCAGCCTCAAGCTGTCAAAAGTGAAAGAGTTGGCTTGGAGGAAAATGCTGCAGAGTGCCATGTTCCTGAGTGGCGACGGAGGCCACAGGAGGGTCCAGAATGGTGGCGGCATAGAGAAGCTATTCCTCACAATTGGGTTCAGAGAGCCCAGCAATCCAGGCACTCAACCCCTACAGCCAAGTGAGAGGAAAGCCTGGCTACTGCTCCAGCTGGCAGCAGACCTTGACATCATCCATGTTGTGCAAGGGTTCTGAGATTAAAAAGGCTTCCACCCTGATTTCAGAAGGCCTGAGAGGCCAGGCAGTGTGCCCCTGAGAGGGCAGTGTATGAAGCTGTAAGGGTGAAGCCAAGGGTACAGTGGAAGACCCAGAGGTTTGAAAAAGCCAGGAACATGGATTATCCAAAAAAACCTGCAAGAATTGAGCAGTGTGGGCTTAAGAGAGAAGCTGTGAAAGTTAAAACCCCTGGAAGTGCTGTAGGGGTGGAATCACTCAAGCCTTTTGGAGTTGGCAACCAGATTGCTTCAGAAGCTGAGTATAGAACTCCAGGACTTAATGTTTGTCCTGCTGGATTTTGGACTTGCTTTGGTTCCAGTGCTTTGTATTCCCGTGTTTGTAACTTTTGGAACGGTAATGTTTATCTTGTGCCTTTATATGTTGGAAGTGTTTAACCTCATTTTCATTTGTACAGAGAGTTACAGTTAAGAGTTTGCCATAGATCTTGGAGGAGATTTTGGACTTGGACTTTTCAGCAATGCTGAAACTGTTAGGAATTTGGCAACTCTTGCAGATGGACTAAATGCCTTTTGCATAAAGGGATGTGCGTGAGTCTTTGTGGGTCCAAGGACAAAATGTTGTTTCTAATGTAATATAATGTTGATAGACTTAATGCTGGTTCTTAAGGATTGTTAAGATGTGTTATAATGTTCAAGTTGCAAAATGTTAAAAATAAGCTTGCCTTTGTATCTGAAGACTGATTTAAATAAATGTGTCTGGTTGCCAAGTTGACAAGAGGTGGATTGTTATGGTTTATACATTGTGCCAACTTGAGAAGTCTAGAAGCTTAATTAAGTAACTCAGCAGCTCTACATCCTGGGGTGTAGAGCACAAGCAGTTACCTGTTCATTGTGTCAATTTGAGAAGGTCAGAAGTTTAACTGAGAGACTCAGCAAGGATCCAGGGTTCTTACTTTGTAAATACTGTCATCCTATGCAAAGGAAGGCAAGGAGATTTGTGAATGCTAAAGGGAGAAGGAGAGGCTTGCTCTTGCCCCTTTTACTCTAGCTTCTTTTGCTCGGCTGCTGTCTTGAAGTGCTGCCCCAGTGGCATGTCACCTTGCCTTGGAGCCAGCTGATTATGAACTGAAACCTTCAAAAACTGTAAGATAAACTTTTTCTTCTTTCATTTTGGGTGTCAGGTGTTTTGTCTCAGCAATGAGTAAAAAGTAACCAGAACAATAAGAATCTTTATTTTAATCCTATTTTAAATTCTTGATTGTTAATATTATTTACTTTATAATATTAAATATACTTATTCTATCATATTGAGATTGCTTTACTTGCACTTTGTTGGCAGTAAAATTTTATGTTGATTGTTACTTTTCTTGACTTCTGTCTCATCTAACTTTTCTCATTTGCTCTGAAGTTTTGATTCACAGATTTATCCTGCATGGGGAATTTTATTCTTTCACTGTGCTCTGTAAGGAGCATTGTGTGGCTACTTCCTCTTACTCCCTAAAATCCTGGTATAGCATGAGCTATTGTATTGGCAATTTTGGGATCTTTGCAGGGTGGAAGATGATGTGAGAGATCATGGATTGGAAAATGAATGGTTTGGCCCATTTTCTGGCAGCCTGGCTTTCTGCCACTGCAGAAAGTTATTCTATTCAGCCATAACCCTAAGCAACAACTGCTGCAGATATTTTGATATTCTTTCAGAAGTGGATTCTTGTTTCAGCTCCCAGTTTGGAGGTGGGATGGGAAATATATCTGCTCCCCTGTCATGTGGGGAACTCTATTATCTGACCCTGCAGCTGTAACCTCTGACTGTCTCTGCCTGATTCCAATTCTGCAGTTTAGCAAACCTGTATCCTCTGTACCTGGTACATGTGCTCTCTTTCCCTGATGCCTCTCACCACCCACCAATTTGCAATCTTGCATGAGACAAAAAGAATTATAGTGTTTTGAACATGGTTATATCATTAAAGTAATTTAAAGATTAATTTGGAAGGGGTATTAGAAATTACATCATGAATCTCAAGGTCCTCTTATACATAACGTCCAGTTATGTACTGTATTTTATTTTCCAAATGGATTGTTATTTCTAGTGTCCCAAATTTTGTTGTTTCCAAATATCTACCCAATACGTGAAATATCTATTGTTTTGTTGATTTGATTAAGAAATATTGGTTTACTCTTCATTGTTCTTTTTAAGGAAATAAAATAAACCCTTTTGCCAAGTGCTTTGGTTTGTATGTACCACCCTCCAATTTATGTGCTATAAATTTAATCCTGGAATTTATGTGTTAATGGTTTTTGGAGGTGTGGGGGCTTTTGCAGATAATTAGGGTTAGGTGAGGTTGTGAGATTGGAGCGCCCATTATGGCACTAGAGGCTTTATAGGAAGAGCAAAAAGACCTAAGATAGCACACTTGTTTTGCCTCATCAAGTGATGTCCTCTATCACATTATGATATAGGATAAAGCTCACCCTCTCCCGTGCCAAGCAGATACTGCCACATGCCCTGGGGCTTACCAGCCTCCTACATCCAGAAGTGAAATAAATTTCAATTCATTATAAATAAGGTGTTTGTTATAACAAGGAAAAGCAGACTAAGATGCTGAGTAAATACATATATTCCCAGGGCTAGACACAAGTGGTTGAAACTCTTGTTTGGTAACAGAGCTTTGGATTATGATTCTGTGGAAACAAATGTCGGCCTTAGCATCAAGCCTGAGTGGATGGATGGTGGCTCTGTTTCTTCACATGGAGCTCTGGAATTAATGGCATATTGGTGAATGGTTTGTTAATTAATGACAATTTTGACTCCATGGGGGCTTTGAGGGTGTATCTTTGTTCACTATAGGAATAGAATAAGATGAAGGCATGATGTTCAAATGGCATTGCATTTCTGCCTCTTTTCAGAGGTGAACCCTCCTTCCTGGAGGTGCTCCTGGTCAGGTCCAGCAAGTATCAGTGAGCAAGCATTGTTCCAGCCTCTGTTTCAGTCACCATCTTTACACTTAGCCTTTTCTTTTCTTTTTTTTTTTTTTTGCGGCACCAGGGATTGAACTCACAACCTCGCGCCTGTCAGACAGGTGCTTAAGTCACTGAGCCAAACTCCCGGCCCTACACTTAGCCTTTTAAATAATCAGAATTATGGTTACCATCTCATAGATGTGGAAGCTGAGGTGAGTTAAAGCACTTTATGAACATCTGTACCTAGTAAGTGACCTAGTAAGTGATCTGTGGTAACTTCTGTTACCTCCTGAGGGACTTCTTTCTGTGACACTGGAACCATCTCTTGTTCTTCTGAGAAGCTTAGTCATATGGACCTAGGGACATAACTCCTAGCCCTGTGGGGTCCCCTAATTCTTCTGCTGGTGTGGGTGATGGGCTTGGTAGTGGGAAAATTTCATTATTTTTTGCATAAAAGATGATCAGAGAGTCTTCATGCTTCATGTACCAAGGACACTTGCCAGGTTCCCCAAACCTTGCTAAGGTTTGCACTCAGGACTCTCATCTTTTTCACCAAGAATTTCCAGAGCCATTTCTTAGGGCATGAAGACGCAATTCAGAGTCTCCTTCTGACTATGAGGAGCTAAGGGTTCTTTTTGTGTCCCCAGGATTCTCTTCAGAGAACAGAGTAGCAACTCATTCCTATCGCTGCTGCCAAAGTTTCTTGAGAGAATGAATGCTTATGCGTACCAAGACTGTGCTGGAGACTTGGAGACTGTACCGATGTTCTTGCCAAACCTAACCCTTTCTTTGAATTCCTTCAAATCCATTTTTTTAAATGAGGAAAAGAGAGGGAGAGGGCGGGAAGAAGGAAGAGGGAGAGGGAGAGAAATTTCAGTGATTTCCAGTGACATGGCACTTGTAACGAAAGGGTATGCTTGGTTATTTCTTATACTTGTTTTTTCAAGTACCTGCCTGCAGCCTAGTAGGAGTTAATCCACTGTGAGGCAGTAATAGTCATATTTTAAAAAATGGTACAGTTAGCTGATTAAACAGATTATTTAATTCCTTTCTGCTCAGAGGCTTAAACAAATCTCAGGATCATTTATTCTGTCTCCATCTTCTCATTTTGCTGAGGTCAAGAGGAATAAAATAAACAATCTAGAGTCAGGCACCTTATTAGTGGAGACTTTAAAGAGTGGTGTGTGGCACTTTCTAATACATTCATTAAAGAGAAAGGGAGCCTGAAGAAGACCAAAACCTGTGATCAGAAGAGCCCTCTGGGACAAAGTTAGCATGCAGTATATCTGAGGGGAAAAAAAAAGAATCATTAATAAGTGAGCCAGTGACTTCTGAGGGCATCTTAAACAAAATACGGTTTTCCTCTGATAGTGGTAAACCACTCAGATATACTGGGTAATGCCTACAGATGGAGGCTAGATGAATCATGCTATTGTTGCTGGTTCCCTTTCTTCCTCCTGTCTCCCTGAATGACTCTTGCCCAGCCAGCTACACTAAGTGTCAGCTGTAAAATCTCCCCTAAAGGAGATGAGGCTCCATGCACATTGCCTTCTTGAGTGGATTCAGATGGATTAGGGCTGAAAAGAGACTTTCTTTGGGGCAGAATAAGGAAATCACATAGGTGTAATGAATGAAATTTGCTAAATTGTCTTTTTAAATGTATTTTTTAGGTGAAAGTTTTAAAATTGATTTAGTGCTAGGATATTAGAGGATATTCCAAGTGCAGTAGGCTGTTTGAACCTGTGGGTGCCACATCCCCTGATCTAGCCAGCTGTAGATGAAAAATACTGTTTGAGAAAAAATTTCAGAAAGATTCAAAAGTCAAAACTTTCCCTGTGTTGAGGACTACACTGACTCTATGTAAATGAAATGTCATGTGGACATTGTATTAGATAATATAAGTAATCTTGAAATGATTTCAAGTATATGGGAGGTTACATGTAGATTATAGGCAGATGTTATGCCATTTTATATAAAGGACTTGAATAGTCAAGGATTTTGGTATCCATGAGGTTGTTGGATGTGGGGGTATGGAAATGGGCTTGGAAATAATCTTTGAGGATACCAGAGCATGAACTGTAGTCCAAAATACTTAAAAGCTCTGTTCTAGCAACAGTCTTCCAGCCATCACTTTGGCCCTGCCTTCTGTTCAGTGTCTTCACTGCCCTAAGCTATGCGGCTGAGGTTACTCCACCCACTAGATGGGGTGAGTCTGTGAATTATTGACAAGCAGGCCAGCAGGTTGAGTCGGGAGACACCCATCCCAATTGTGAGTGGCACCAACCAATAGGCCTGTGGCCTGGATGCAATAAAGAGAGAAAGAAGATGGTGTGCCTGGTTTTTGAAGAGCTCCAGTCTTCTGAGTGGGTCTGTCATTTGCCACTGTTGCCTTTGGACATCAGTCTCCAGGTTTCCAGTTTCTTCATCTTTCCAACACAGAGTCAGTACCAGTGACATTCTATAGTACTGATAGGTCTTTGACCTTGGGCTGGTGCTATATTCTTGAGACTTCTTGTTCTGTGGTATCTTGGTTACTCTTTACTCGTTGCTGAGACAAAACACCTGACACCCCAAAATAGGGAAGGAAAAGTTTATTTAGCTTACAGTTTTTGGAGGTTTCAGTCCACAATCAGCTGGCTCCAAGGCATGGTGGCATGGCATGGGGACAGCACTTCAAGGCAGCAACCGAACAAAAGCAGCCAAAGTAAAAAGGGGCAAGAGCAAGCCTCTTCTCCTCTTTTATATAGTACACAGGACACCCCCCTCCCCGCTAGGGTGGGTGTAGCATTCACAAACATCCTTGCCTTCCTTTGCACAGGATGAGGCTGTTTACAAAGTAAGAACCTTGGTTCCCTGCTGAGTCTCTCAGCTAAACTTTTGGTCTTCTCAAATTGACACAATGGCCAGGTAACTGCTTATGCTCTACACCCCAGGATGTAGAGCTGCTGCCTTACTTAATTAAGCTGCTAGACTTCTCAAGTTGACACCATGTATAAACCCTAACATGTGGTTTCCATCTTTAGACTGAACAGGCTACTAGATTCTCTCAGACTTATTCTGCAGATGGCCATTGTGGACTCTTCTCCCTCTGATTCTGTAAGTCTACATAATAAATATCCTTGTGTAAATGTACATGTATTTTCTATTGATTTGGTTACTCTAGGAAACCATAGCAGACTTTGGTACCAGGGAAGTGGGTTATTGCAGTGACTAAACTTAACCTAACAGTTCAGAAATCTTTGGAAGTAGATTGTGGGAGAAGTTTGGAAAGGTTTACAGATGCCACTTTTGGAAGTCTTAGAGCACTGTAAGCAGGGTAAGCACAGGTGGGAGAGTCTGGTAAGAGGTCAGAAGACCAGAATGTTGATGGAAGTGTAGACTGTAAAGGCAGACTCAGTAGGTTCATTTGGGAACAAGGACACTACTGGCAGTTAGACAAGAGGCCATACATGTTGCAACCTGGCAGAAAATTTGTCTTTGTTTTGCCCATGTTTTGAAATTTGTGGGAGACCAAAATTAAGGATGGTGGACTAATTAATCTGGTGAAGGAAATTTCAAAGCAACCTAACATTCATGCTGTGGCTTGAGTACTGCTGGCTTTAAGATATACAGTGAAAAATCAAGAGAAAGAAGTAGAACTAAAGGATTTGGAGAGTTCGCAGTTTCATCATAAAGAAAGTGCCTACAAAGCTGGGACCACAGAGAGATGGATTGCTAAAAAAATTAGTACAAAATGAAGACAAATGCTTTTTATCAGGATTATAGGAAAGATGACTTGAAAGTATCTCAAGTATTAGCAAGATCCTAACCACCATAGGCACAAAGACACATAACTGTAAAGCTCTCATTTGAGAAGAGAGTCCCTGCTTCCCTGTGTGAGGAGAGTCACCTAGGGAATTGGTTCCACTGGATTTGTTTCAGATATCCAGACACTCAGAAGCCTCTGAAATTGTTGTTCAAGGGGGCCAAGATATGGCTCAGGCTGGTGGCAGATGTGGGCATCATTCACTTGGTGTTGGTTTTTCAGGCAAAATGCAAGATTTGTAGGGGTCAGGCAGTTTGTTCCAGCAACAGCAAAATGATTAATTCAAGGTGGCCTAAGCGCCTCAAGAGATGCTTCTGGAACTGTAAGTTGTGTTACCTGGATGTGAAATCAGAGTCACTTGGGAGCTTACCTCCCTGCCCAGGGGCTACTGAGTGGTGAATTGAAGGAAGGAAACTCAGAATAAAATGTGAGCTCTGATTTTATCAAGAGCAATTTACTTAAACTACGCTCCATTTTCTTGCTTATGAAATGGAGGCAATAATGATTATTCTAGAAGGAATTCATGAGGATTCAAAGTGTTGGGTGTAAAATTCAATCGTGTCTTTTCCTTTGGCTAAATATTTCAGAGGAAACAATGGTTAAAATTGTTCTAGCGTGTAAATTATCTTAGGTTGACATCAGGTACAAGTAAAACCTAAACTTCTATTTCAGTTTCAGACAGAATAAGAGTTTTATTAGATTGTCAATCTATAGTATTTCCTTAAGAGAATCAGAAAACTGGAAGGAGAGTAAATTTATAGAAAATTCACCTTTGTAAGCCTTCTCATCTCCTCTTCTGTGACAAATGAAGCTGACTGGGTGGGAATGTCTTTGTAAGGTTTTATTACCTGCCTTCTGTTCATGGAGCACTAAACCAGGCCCTGGAGATACTGACAAGAGGATCCCATGATCAAAAGGGTGTCCTGTGATGGGATATTTACCGGGCATGATATGAGACCACATCTGAGACTTATGGCTCTGTACTGTGGAACACAGGACAGCAGACTTAGGGTGACCCTGATGGTGGTAAAGTTGGGTCCTGTGGCTGAGAGAATCTAAAAGGGCCACTTCTTGTGTTTTTGCCCCTTTGTGACATTTCTCTCAAGTAGGGGTGGGGCCTGTGATATGCATCTAACCAAGAGACTATGACAAAGGTCATAGGATGTCATTTCTGTGACCATGTTGCCTTAGGTAGAGACTAGTGGCTTCCTAGAAAACTCACTCCCTTGTTCACTTTTTTGAAGCTGTCATGTTGTGAATTCCCCTATGGAGAGGACAGTGTGATAGCAAGATGAGGGTGGCTTCTAGTTGTCAGCATACAAGGAAATGAGGCCTTCATCCAAGAACTTGCAAGGACCTCAGTTCTGTCAACAACTGCATGATCTCGAATTCATATCCTTGGTTGAGCCTTGAGATGATATTGGAGCCCCAGTGAAAAACTTGATCACAGTCTGTGAAGGACCTCAACATAGATAATACAGCTGAGCCAGACCTGAGTCCTGCTTCACAGACAATGGGAGGTTATAAATATGTGTGTACTTAGAAACTACTAAATTAGTGTCATAATCACAGATTGCTAATATAGGTTTTAAATGAGCTGGGGGGATATACTAAGCACAGTGGTGGTGAACTTATAGCATGCATGCCGAAGCATGCTATTTGTTATCATTGAAAGCTTTGAGAGGTTCACTATCACTGTAGTAGAAGAATTAAAACAAAAATATTCCAGAGGGAGTAACCATGCAAATGACATGGCCTGAAAGGGCACCTGATTCAATAAAATAGGCAAGTGGGAGCATTTAGAGATGCTCTGGGAGGAGAAATTTGGTGCCAGGTTATGAAAAACTTTATACAATGTTCTGAAGCATGAAGTTAGAGCCCAGAGGCTTTAAGGAATCATCAGCAGATTTTCACTTGGGAAGTGAAATCTCAGAATTTGACTTGGGGAAAAAGAACTGGCAGTGATAAATGGAAGCAGGGAGATGGGCCCAGAAGACTGCTTAAGAGTAATGTACCTTGTGATCCTTGATGCACATCCTTCACTATAAATTGGATCATTTATTCTTAGATGACAAGAGAATACCTTACCTCACATTGTAGGATTCAGTGTTGACAAAGGGACACTCTGCAAATCTTCAAATAATGCTGGCAGCAGTGCAGCACACAGGAAAACAAACCAATATCTGGGGTCAGTTCTATAAGGATAAATTGCTGCTTCCTCCAGGGATGAAGACATGCAGTGTAATTAAAGTAATAGCAGTTTAATTACCACTAGCTGGCTAGTCTGTTCAAAGGCACTGCTGCTGGCAGATTAGAATCTGGATCAGCTATAGCAGAAGAGGCCATAAGGTTGGGCCAGTGAACATACCCTGCCACCGTGACTGCCTCAATCAAGGAGCGCCTGCTATAATTTAGATCTCAAGAAGTTTCCTAGAGGCCCATGTGATAAAACTCCTCAGTTTGGTGCTATGGGAATGTGGTTGAACCTTTTCAGCGGGGACTAGAGGAAGTCTTTAGATCACAGGTGACATGTCCGTGAAGAGGATTGTGGGATTGTGGTCTCTTCTTCCTTTTCTTTTTGTGTATTGGCCAGCAGGTAAGTAGTTTTGCTCTGCTATGTGCGCCTACCACAATGTACTGCTTCCTCACGGGCCGAAAGATCACCAACTGGAACCTCTAAAACTGTCAGTCAAAATAAAACTTTTGCCTTTATAAGTGAATTAGCCCAGATA
Organism: Dasyprocta punctata; assembly: GCA_004363535.1. Taxonomy (NCBI): domain Eukaryota; kingdom Metazoa; phylum Chordata; class Mammalia; order Rodentia; family Dasyproctidae; genus Dasyprocta; species Dasyprocta punctata. The sequence goes on from RJWM01012681.1 coordinate 34,689, forward strand.
CTTGTTTTAGTAATGGAAAGCTGACTAACACAATTTATAAACACTGGGTGACTGAGGACAAGAGCTGGCATCTCCTGTCTACCCTGTCATTTTCTGACGCATGCTCTCTGGTGTGAGACAAGAAGAGCTCTGCATGTCTGTCCTGAAGTCCTCAAGGATCAGTCATACTCCTTCAGAGCTGGGATCTCATCAAGGACCATTCACCCAGCTGAGTTGGCAGCAGGTACAGAACTATGATCATTGTGTGTCTTCTACTTTCTTCTGGTTTGGGAACATTTGTGGTAGTTTTCTTCTCCAGACCTTGCCACTGGATTTGGAGCACAGGGATGGACACCTTGACTCTGAAAGAAAAGAGCATCAGAGAATTATTTACAGTTTTGAAGTCAGTGTCATCCCAAGACCTATTTGTATGCCATAAATACTTCGACCTTTCTACACCTATCTGGGAAGCACAACAGCTACATATCTTCTCAGCTGTGCCTCTTCTGCAATCAGCATTCAGAGAACAGGCAAATGGTGACGCCTCATTCATCTATATCAGGCTTATTAAGTAGTTGCTGTCAGGTTCTTTCCAGAAAGCAATTACTCACCAGCCTTTGGAGGTTTTAGAGCTTTCTCTTCTCACCTGCTGGGCAACAGTGACTTTGTCTCCCAATTGCAGAGAAATGTGGGCTATGATCTGTGAGTATCTCTTTGGGTTTTCCATGAAAATTCCATGTGTGTTTTTATTTATGAAACACACAATCTGCATAAGCCAGCATAGTTTGAAATAGAAATCTGTACTATCATGCTTTCAGAGTTTTAAAGAAAAATTTCTCCTTGTGAGACGGCATTTCTGAATTTTCTGTTAAATATTTAGTCTTAAATACCTACATTTGTTAATTTGGGAGAAAGAGGGCAAACTTGGCTTTTAAGGATCTGGAAAATTGTTTAAATTCTTTTGGAGAAACTCACAAATAAAACCTCTAGGGATAGAAAGATTACACTTAGAAAAACCCTGCAAAAGTCAAATGACTCTGGAAAATGTCCTTGATTCCTTCTGCAGAGAAAGGTACTGGAAGTGGGAACAAGTGGTGTTTGCATAGCCATTAGGGCTCATTAATCCTGTCCTCCAGTACTTCTTAAGGTGGAGTGTACATGAGAACTGCTTAGAAATATTTTAAAGTGCACAATTCTATGCCTACCAAAAAATTCTGAATTAGGATGCCCCTGTGGGACCTAGAATTATGCTTATTTTTTGCTGAGAACTGAAACCAGGCCCTCATGCATGCTAAGCATATACTTTACCACTGTGTTATAGTCCCAACCTAGATTCTGCATTCTAAACAAATAGATGATTCCATGTCAGGCATTTTTGAAGGCCACCTTCTAGGGAATCCCCAGCTCTAGAGAACACTGTGCCAAATATCTTGATATGCAGCTGCAGCTCATGTTTTAGGGGTTCCATATTTGCTGAAACAGCTTTTTATATCTGTTTCATTTATTCATTTTAATCAGATCTTTGGGTTATACTGAGTATGCTAGTCAAATGTTCTGCTTCCCATGATTGTGAGATAATAAGAAATATTAGCAAAATTCTGAAGGGAGCTTCATCAAGTTAAAGTTCAGGTTGCTAGTTTTCTACTCACAGGTGCTCAGAACCTCCTCCTTTCTTGTACTCATCTTATTTCCTAGGCCCTGTGGCATGTATTCCATCCTGCTCCCCCCTTTTCTGTTTTCAAATACTCACTATCCACCACCCTGTGTTCTTTAATTTTTGATGGGTGACAACCATTGGCCTGGCATTGTGATAAATGCTTTCCATTCTCTATACTTCTTTTCCTAATGATTGATTATCATGTACATCATTATCCCAATTAATGGAGAAAGAAATTAAGGTGTTGGTGCTCAAGGTAACAAAGATGATCAGCAGAAGGGTTAGAATTTTTAGCCAGAAGTCTGGAATTCCAATAAACAATGCTACAATAGAATGCCAGAGACAGGGTAAAGAAATTTATCATCTCACAGTTCTAGAGACTGAAAAATCCAGGATCAAGATGGTGTTACCTTGTGAGGGGCTTCTTACTTTTTCATAACGTAACAGAAGACTTACATGAGAGAGACAGGTTAGACTTGAAGAATTAATAGGACTTTAACAGGTTTTTGTTTAATTTTTCCTATTGTTGTTAGTAGAGGTCAAATTCTACCCTAGAAAAATCTCTGATTCCAGATTGGGTTGCCAGTCTTCAAGCTCTGTGAGCATAGGAGATAGAGGCAGCGGCCAGTAACTGTGCATGTGTGTATCTGTGTACATATTGTAATGTGCTCAAAAAAGCAGTGTACTGGGCTCAGGGTGTAGTTCAGTGGTATAGCACTTGCCTAGAATGCACAGGTCCTGGATTTGAACACCAGTACAACAAAAAAATTAGAAAGCAGTGATCAAACTACAACTTACAGACAAATGTAGTAGGTTTCAGATATACTGGATCTGTAGAAATTGCACATTCATACAAAAAATGTCTTGTAGCAAGAAATATAAAGTGTATAAAAGGGACACTGAGGTCTTGAGAGAAATAAAATATTTCTCCTTAGAACTGTTGGAAACAAACAACTTCCTGTCTAATATAGCCCTCTGTCTACCATTATGGAGGTAAATTGGGGATGATGATGTAAGCAAAAAGGCTTGTATTTCTCTGTTAAACCAGTTGTACTAATTTTCATATCTTGTATAATCTTCAAAGTAAGAACAAAATATTTACCATCCACAAATCATCCTATCTCTTTAGCCTTGAGTAGAGTTGCTAATATCCTCAACTCTGTTGTTCATAACTTATAGCCATTTATTATTTCAGAAGCAAGAAAGCAATAACATGGAAAGAATTTGGATTGAGTCAGGAAATGTAAATGTTTGTTTTGAGCCTAATGTTTAAAATGCATGTATATTAGAAAATAATTTCATCAATCCGTACTTCAGTTTTCCATATACAGGGTAAAAGTCTTGAATTTGATCATCTCAAATGCTTCCAAGTGCTAGAATTCAGTGAATCTTTCCCAAGATATTAGCTTGAATGTACCTGTGAAAGAGAAAGGCCATAGGTGCTATGATTTGAATGTCTTCCCATAAGAACCTGTGCAGGAAGCTTACTCCCTAATGTGGCAGTGTTGGGGGTGGGGGCCTAATGTGAGGTGTAAGGTGCACAGGTCACAGGGTTTCACCTTCCTGAATGGATTAAGGATCTCTCTCTCTCTCTCTCTTTCTCTCTCTCTCTTTCTCTCTCTCTCTCTCTCATAGAACTTTCAGGTATGGCCGTTATCTAATCTGTAATACTAGGTTCCTGAGCATGTGTCCATTCTGTCTGTGACTAGGGACAAAGTACACTGAGATACTTCTTGTCTGCCTATCTTGCTGTGTCTTAGACTTTGCAAATTCTTTATCATCCAACCAGTATTACAGCTTTCTCAGGTTATTGTCACTTAGAAACTGCTTTGATTTTCAAGTGAATGACATTTCTGGTGGAATGACATTTCTGGTGGAATGACACTGTAATTTATAATCACTATGGCAACAGTAGGGCTTTTTTTTCTATCTTGTTGCTGCTTCCACAAATGATCAAGATCAAAGTGGTTACCTCCCACCTTTTTAAGAGATTGAATTAATAGCAAAAATAAAATAACTTTTAAAAATGTGGTTTTATCACCTCCCCTTTAGCTGGGGATCCTGTGATATTGCCGGGCATGAATATTAAATTGTTATAGCGTTTGCATTTCTGAATCTTTTTCCCTATCTAGCATAATCCTCTTACTAAATGTTCTAAGAATATATGAGCTACACTTACAAAGTTTTTTTTCCCCATTGGGGCTTGAGCCCCTGCTGAGTTACATTCCCAACGCTTTTTTATTTTGAGATAAGGTCTTGTTAAGTACCTGAATTGCCCAGGTTGGGCTTGAATTTGTAATCCTCATCCTCCCAGAGTTCCAGGATTACAGGTGTGTGCCACCATGTATGGCTTATCATGAAGTTTTGATGTCAGAGTAATTATTTTATTTTTTGTCTAGGATTACAGAAAAAAAATAACCACTTAAATAATCACCAAAAGATGTTTTAAAGACTTAGACATCTTTGTCTGTGTGATGATGTAGTAAACAATAGCAAAGTGATGTTTAGTTACATTCATGCTTACGTCTTGTTGATGCTCTTTTGAGTCACTTTCTTTAGCATGTCAATTATCAGTACAGGGAATGGTGCACAATCAGTTGTTAATAAACTGGTTGTTTAATTGATTGTTAACTGGATTCCATCAATACCTATCTGAATATTGCTTCTCAGTGTCTGTCTTCTTGTTCCTTCTTGGTGGTTATCCACTGGAGATTCACTCACAGGGAAAAGGAGAGATCTGCAGTTGAAGCAACCAATTAGAAAGGATGTGAGACCAGTAGGAAAGAAAATCAACTTTGTATCCAGATGGGCAGTGGTGTGCTTTTCTCTGGGTTTCCATCCCGATACTACGAAGGTGTACTAATGTCTCCTGAGAGGCTTTCTAAATTTCCCTTTTAATATTAGTTTTATTGTATTATTTATGTATTTATTTAATTTTAAAGGGAATAAAATAACAATAAAATGAAATGAAGCAATGATAAGACAGTAGGAAATCTACAATAGTTACTATATTGCATTTTGCTGTCCTCTATATAGTTGCTCAGACTACTGGCTTTAGGCTGGCTCACAGGTAGAGGCTTGGCTTCCTTCCCAGTTCTCTTCAGTCCACACTTTCAACATTAACTTTAATGCTTCTTCCAATGATGAGACCAGAACACATGAGAAGTGATTTTGTTTATGATCAGTTGTTCTGGGTATACATTATCACTGCTCACTTGGCCCCATTTTATGTCAGGAAGGTTGTTTTTCTTTCTCTTTTTGTAACTTGTCTTAGTTTGTGTTATTGGATTGAATTTTATGTGTCCTTTTATGTAATTTTAAGTGCCTTCTGGGACAAAGCAAGGAATATAACTTAAAATATATGGGATCACAATATCTTGTTGGATTGCCTAATCTCTTTGTATTTAAACACAGTTTTATTTCTTAAATCCTGAACTGGATTTTATTTGTGTAGCCACATATTATTGCTGCCATGGATATTTATATCTTTGAAAGGAGGGATTTAGGCTCTATAAATGTTCAACCCAAGGTATCCTAGAGGAACAAAAGCTTTCTTCATTAAGACTGTTTCTTCCTCTTTTAACAGTACATTGTATCAAAATGAAATTTCTTTGATTTTGTCGGTGTGGGGAAGAAAGTTAAGTATTCCTTTTCTTTGGTCATTTTCTAAGTTTTAAAAGTTTTTACGTGCAAAGCAGCTGCCTGAATAATTAAAATGTAATGGACTCTTGGCTTTGGATGCGTTTGATGGATCAAATGCTCTTTGAGTGATTTTCTCCTTCCTTTGAGCCTTTTAAAATATAAACCACAAGTAACAAGTACCCTCAGTGTCTGTAGGGTAGCTGATGGATGTTTACCTTTTTATTGCTTGGAGAAAGTCCTGTTGTTTAGTTGAAGAAAAAGCATTTTCTGAATAAAGAAATGGGATGGTTGTCTATTTATTGGAAGAGAAGTTATCACTCACAGCTCTGAACTACTTCTTGGGCTCCATTTCCATAGGATGTAAGTCTCAAGTTGTCAGAACTAGGTCAGTTCTAAAGAACTCTTCTGACAACTAAGTCATTGAGAAAATTTCTGTTTAAGTATTTAAAATAATCAAAGCAAAGAAATTCATGATAAACAGGGTAACGAACTTATAAATAAAGACAAGGTAAGTCTTACTCTAAACACTAGATTCAGGGTTATTTATTTAGGAGAATTGTTTTAGAAGAATTTTTCTTAATAAAATGGCAGAAGTCTATTAGTGGAGGAATGTGCAAAGATTCTGAATTTTGTATTATTTTTTTCTCCAATTAATTTATTTTTTCCCTCTGGAGCTGAGCAGGCAGATGATGTCAATCTCCATTGCCTAAGGGAATTTACTTGGTGTGGTGGAAATTTGAAGTAATCTACAAGCTCCTGTTTTTTACTTTCCAAAATCTTAACTCTTGATGTGAATGCAGAGGATTTTCAGAGGAAGTAAAAGAAGTCGGATAGAGTACCTTGGTACAGACAAAATGGCTTGGATAAAAACATGGAGGAGAATGGGTTTTTCTGGATTTGAGAGACTTATTGGCTGAGGTGAGCTGGGAAGAGAAACTGCAAACCTTCATCTGTGAGACCTAGGATTCACAGGTACTCAGAGTAATCTAGCGGTGTAGCATGTCAGGTAGAATCACACACAGGCAGATTGACAGAGATTCTGATGCCACAAGGCTATGCAGCATAGGTACCATTGATCAAAAGGGGCACAGGGGCAGGCCGATGGGTATTTCTATCATAAATTATATGGATGGATGAAAAAAGGACCCCTACACTAGACTAACACCTCATCAGACCCTGGAAATTCTTATGTATATATAAAAAAGGATGGGAAAAATTCCCTAAACAGCTGAGGTGAATTTCTTTTGCATGTTTGGTGGAAATGGGGGCTCAAAATTGTAACTAAGTGCATTTATTGAAACAGTTTCGTGTATTATTTTTTGTTCACTATAGTTTGTGAGCTAAGGCTTATACTCATTAAATTGTCAAATTGTACTGATGTTAATGTATATACTTTATTCAATGAGTGTGATACTCTGCAAACTATGAAATGCTTTACATGAGTTGAATCCTATAACATATTAATATTATCAAAATATTTTCTCAGATGAGCTCCTGTGTCATTTCCTGAAGAAAATTTGTCTACATCCAGAGAAACTTGACCTCAAGGGGAAGTGGATAAAGCTTTGCAAACCCTATAAAAATTGTACGAATGTGGGATAATTTCAATGTGTTTGAAAATGGGTGATAAATAGGTGAGGGGGAAGAGTAAGCTAGACTGGAGAGTACTAAAGGGGCTTAGGAATATTTCATTAGTTCTATCCAAAGTCAGACTGAGCTCAGCACCCTGGTACATGAAACAAGTGCTGGAAGGTGTCAGCAGATGCAAAAATAAAGCATGCTTCTCTCATTTGTTGCTTTCTCTCATGTTAGATCATTGTAATTATTTTGCAAGTTTCAAGTTGGAGGTGAAAATCAAGAAGTCTCATTGCTCACCATATTCCATGGTTCACAGATTTGTGAGGAGTTTGCAATACCTGCTCACTGGCTGCGTATTAAAGCAGTGAATCAGTGGAAAACCTGAGATCTTATATGTCATTGTGGATGCAGATGAGATTGCTTATCTGCCTTGTGGGAATGTAAGGAGAGCTAATGAGATGAACTATTTGAAAGAAAAGTCATCATATGAATACAGCTCATGGATAAGACAATTATTCTATTTCCAAATTGCATTACTGGTTGAACATAACTAGTTAGTATAATATGACTTTTTACTTTGACTATAGCAGTTATCAAACCTTCAGTTGAACCCACTTTTTGGTATAATTGGATACTATGTATACTATTATAGAATGAACTCAATGTACTTTAAGTAAAACAAGCAAGTCACAGAAAGACAAATATCATAAGTCAAATTATATTATGGAGATATGAAATTCAACATTATCTCTATCCTTATTACTAGAATACATGATATAGGAAAGTAGGGGCTTTGTAGGTCTATGCATTGCTCTTTCCTCTTACATGGAATACATGCTTAATGATATAGTGGATAAATGACTTATTATGTACATGGTGACTCAGACTTTTCTATGTAGCAGAGGAAGTGAAAAATGACCAGGTTATATTTTTTTTGTCTTTTTTTGACACAGGATCTCATTATGCAGTTCAGGCCAGCTTTGATCTCACTTTGTAACCCAGGCTGGTCTTGAACTCTCAATGACCCTCCTGCCTTAGCCTTCCAAGTGCTGGGATTACAGGCATGTCCACCACACCCAGCCCAGTTTATATGCTTAAGAATTAAAGAGTATCTAGTATTTACATATTCCACAATATTATATATAAATCAAAGAAGAAGCATTATTTTAAAGTCTGTATCATGGAAAATTAAAATACGAATAAAAAATGAGAAAAGTGGCATCATAAGCTTTTATGTATCCAGAACTGAGCCATCAATAATGTGTGTTCAATTTTGTTTCTTTATATCCCTCCTATGCACATACTTCTCTTTCCTCACATTCCTTTGTTTTTTTTTACCAAAAAGAGAAAAAACACAGAACAATCAAGAAGCAAACAATTAAAAAATAACAACAAAAGCAAAATGATGACAACAACAAAAATAATAAGAACAAAAAACAATGGCGATATAGGATTTCAAAACAACATGATAGGAATCTAACAAGGGTTGTTATATTGCGTATTGTTATCCTCAAAGTAATTGCTCAGGCTACCAGATACAGGCATGCAAGACTGATCAATGTAATTTCCCTTTGAGCCATTTCTTTCCCTTTTACTACATCTATTGTAATTTTTGGGTCTTATTTACCCTTTCAGTTTTTTACACTAGAGAGACATATGGTGTTTATGTGTACAAGTCTGGTTTATTTCACTTATGAGTATGGTTTCTAGTTGCATCCATTTACCTATGTCCAACATCATTGGTCATTTGAGAGATGCAAATTAAAACAACACTGAGATATCATCTCACTCCAGAAAGAATGGCTAACATCAAGAAATAAACCAATAACAAATGCTTGCAAAACTGTGAGGAAAAAGGAACATTTCTCCATTGTTGGTGTGGGTGCAGACTGGTACAACCACCATGGAAATCAGTATGGAGACTCCTCAAAAAACTAGGATTAGAGTTTACATTCGACCCAGCTATTCCCCTTCTGGGTATTTTCCCAGAAGAATTGAAAACATCACACCACAATGATATATGTGCACCCATGTTTAAAGCAACATGGTTTGTAATAGCTAAATCTTGGAAACAATCCAAATGCCCATCAACTGAGAAATGGATAAAAAAAGATGTGGTATTTTTATATAATGGAATACTACTCAGCCATAAAGAATGATAAACTTGAGGCTTCTCCCATTCCTTGGAAGTAGATTCTAGATATCACATTATTTTGTCCATAAATAATTGAGTGTATTTCTAAACAGGAGTCATCTTTAAAATTTTATAAATATAGTAGCATTATCACACTTATAAAGTAACAGTTATTTGATAAACTTCTGTTGTGTGAAATATTCAGTAGGTTTGCAAAGCAGTCTTGTAATAAAATTTTCTCTAGAGATTCTTTGAATACAAATCCACAAAGTTTTCATATATTGTAGTTGGTTTAAAAAATTATTTGCATATTCTATTCCTTTTTCTCCCTCATTATATTTATTCATTGCTATTAAATAATGAATTTTTCCTGTAGCAATTCTGTCACAATGAATTTTAATGATTACAACCCCAGGTAAACATACTTCTAAAGTTCCTGTAGTACTTATAATTGCTCAGATTTTCCCCACAGAATACGTCCTAGGTGATGTTGTGTTTCATCTGGTTGTCTCTTTTATTGCAGTGCCCACTGACAATCACTACCTGCATTCATTATTATTTCATCAAATGGTGCAAAATGGTGATATTCTAATCCTGTCTTTTTTCTTTGTTAGTATAATTCTATATAGAAAAACTATGATAAATTATTTAATGGTCTTAGCATAAAATTAACAGGAAAGGCAAGATAAAGCTTTTTTTATTTGGCAGATCTTAAAAAACAAGAAATTGCTTCTTAGCATCTATCCAAGATGTCAATGAATTTTTATTAATACCTTTATTAATTCATCGGTTTAAAGATTTCCAGTGTATTTCAATATGTTGCAATCATCATCATTGTGAAGGCTCAAGGTGTCCTAGTGTTGAACAACTGGAGCCACTTCTGAGTCCTTTTGACATGTTCCAATAGTTTTTGATAGCTTTCACATCTAGTTTTTCATCTCAGCTTTACATTACATCTCAGTATTACATCTATCTATCTATCTATCTATCTATTGTTCTATCTATCTATTTATCTATCTATCTCATGTATATTTCCATGCTCTTCTCCTATAAAGAGCCTTGGTTGATTTGCTTCTTTAGTGTGGGAAAAGGTATTTACAAAGAACTTTGCATTTTAGAGGTGACCACTGCTACTGACCTACTTATAAATGTTTGCCTTGAATTCTGATATTTTATGTCATCTAGTAAGACAGCCTCTTTTGATTGTCATTTTTATAAAATAAAACAAATTTATCAAACTAAAATTTTGCATACCACACAATTTACAAACTCAAAATGCAGGATTGAAAAGATTTTAGCATACTGACTGAGTCAAACACTTATAACCACAATCAAACTTAGGTCATTTTTGTTATCCCAAATCAAAACACTCTGCTTACTAGCTATCATCTCCCAATCCTTCCCTCATAAGTCTAAGTAAACACTGAGCTACTCTCTATCTTCATACTTTTCCTATTCTGAGAATTTATTATTTTTGAAAATAGACCATGCTTATAACAGCAATAAAGACCTTAGGGCTTCCAAAAAATTATAAATCCTGCAAGGTGGGCTCTCACACCATATTAGAATGAAACCAAAGACTAACAACAGAAACATACTTAGAATATATTTATTTTTTCTTTCTCTTTTCTCTCTCTCCTCTTGCCTATCAAAATTTTTATATAAAGGAAACCATATGATACAAACTTGTGTGTCTTATTTCCTTTACTTTTGATTGTATTTTCTTATCCAGTTTAAGAAATTGCTGATTCTTAGTTTGATGAGGGATTTTCAGATGAACTTTGGGAGTGTTGGGTATCATATAGTTCTGGAAAATCTTGTGTTTTAGGAGGTTTCCTCTGACATTGCTTTATGGTTGGGGAGCTGTCCTGTTACTGCCCAGTGAAAATGAAAGTTCAGGTTCCACACTCAGAGCCTGTGAACCTCTGAGAAGAGTGGACTCCTGGTTACAACTGCAAGTTCACGCTCTCTACAAGATCCCTCTTGGTAACACTCTGTCTGAGAGGGTGAGGAGCACCTTATCACTTCTGTCCATCTGGTTACCACCGACACCAGGGGATATGTTCATTATTGTTAAGCAGTGATTAAAGTAATGATTCTCACTTTACCTCCTTGGATACCAGCCTACCTGGAAAGCTTAGGGTACCTCATTACCTTGTTATGGGATGGAGTCCAGGCTCCCCATGTGTCTCCCCTGCCAACAGGGCACAGGGAGAGGAATAGGAATGAAAATCCCAGCCTCCCACTTGTCTGCCTCTAGTATCACTTTGAAAGAGGAGAGTGATGGGGTACTTCATCACATCTTAGGATGAATCTAAGTCATTCCTTGCCTTTTATCTCACTGTTTTCAGTATTGTTTGCCTGCAGTTAAATAGTAACATTTATTATCTAAATGACTTTTTCTCTTGCTAGGCTGTCACTTTCTTGGTCCTTTCAGTTGAGAGTGGAGGTTTTTCTCACGAATATTTTTATCTGTGACCTTAGCATTTGTTGCCAGGCTCTCCAATGTACAGTCTGAGTATCTGAGACAAAAATAAAATTAATTACGATGTCATTTCTCAAGCCTTGTGGTCTCTTGCCAGTCTGCCTTCTTCTGTCCTTCAGTATTCTAGTGTTTCTATATAATGTGTAGGGAATTTTTTGTAGTTAACAGGAGGAGTAACACAAAAGTACATGTGTTCTATTTCTTGGAAACAATATTTGTTAATTTTTGGAGTTATATTAAACATCTACGTGTGTGTAACTCAAATTTCTATCACTGTGACAAAATAACAGACATAAGCAAATAATAGGATGAAAGATTTGAGCTCATGATTTCAGAGGTGTCAGTCCATGGTTTCTTACACCTGTCACTTTGAGCCTGTGGTGAGGCAAAACATCATGACAGGGAGTATATGGTAGGGCAAAGCTGCTCATCTCATGATGGCTAGGGGAGAGAGAAACAAGGAAAGGAGGGACATGAAGTCCCCAGTGATCTACTTCCTTCACCAAACCTCCAGCTCCTAATGTTTCATAACCTTCCAACAGGGCCACTTACTAGGGACCAAGCTTTCAACCCATGGGCCTTTGGGGGATCTTTTTAGTTGCAACTATAGCAGTGTACTTCTGAAGTCAAATCTTCAAAATAAATTTAGTTTGATAAGATATTCCTACACCCTTGTTACCTCCAACCTGCCACTTTCTCTTCAGATAGTTTTTTCTAGTTTCTGGTTTATATATCTCTATATATTATGTATCTGTATCTATTCTCCCATTTTATGCACTTTTCTTCACCTTGCTTTTTCTAAGTAATACACTGTGGGTTAACCTATGATATTTATAGAGATATTCCTCATTCTTTTTATAGTTGTGTGGTATTCTTTTGTGCAGATGTGGGTGATTTATCCACTTGGTCTCCTCTTGATAGGTTTTGGGGTTGTTGCTGTCCTTTGATAGTCTTGCTTTTTCCAATCTCAATCATTTATTTTAAAAGTAAAAACATCACTATCATAAAGTGGAAAATGGATTCTTTACAATGTTTATGAATTAGATGTGTAAGCTTACAAAATAAAAACAGGACATTTAAATTTACTTTTCAGTTGTCACTATTGCCTGTTAATGTGTTCAGATACTTGATATTCTTTTGTTAGAATAGTGACATTAACAAGTGATTTTGTTAAAAATGAATGGAGACTTTCTTTCTGATGTGATTGTAACAACGAATGATCATTGAAAGGAGATAGGCTTGCAGTGTGTGAGCTTTCTACCTTGGGAGGATCTGTCCCACAGTAGAAAGAGGGTACAAGGTCACTGGTGATTGTTCCAGGTTTTGCCTCTGTGCTTGGGATAGTAGTGTGCTATCTCATCTGATGCTCCCCAAAATTGACAAGATAGGGACTTCACATTTAACAGAGGAGGAAAAGAAGGCTTACTACTCTAGATCCCTTCACTCATAAGTGGGGATTTGGGGTGGACCAGAATCTGTGCTGACACTGAAGCCCATTCTTGTCAGTGCTGGTACTGCACAACCCCTCTGAACCTTCTCTGCAGGGAAGAATGATGAGCTGTGATACAGACAGAACTGGTGGTGGAGACCAAAGACCTGTTGTGATGCATGAACTTATCAAATATTATTTGTATTTAACTATGTTGGTGTTTGAAACTTGCTTTCTTCACTTCCAAAACTGGGCTGATGGTAATCATATATCCCAAGCTTGTTTTGAGAATTTTGCATTATGTAGTCTCATATATCTTTATTTTGAAGCTTTTTATTTATTCATTACTTATTTAGCCCAACATTTACTACTTATCAGATATGTCCTGTGAGTTGTGGAGGACACAGTGATGAATCAGAGACAGATGCCCCATGTACAGACACTTTTAGCATACAATGGCTAGAAAGCATGTGCTCTGAAATCAGAAAGATGTGAGTTCAAACTCTGACTCCATACTACTGAATTTGAAGTTGTGCAAATTTCCTACCTTGCCTGCTGTTAAAAATTTTTTCCATCTATAAAATGTAGACAATAACACTTAACCCTATGTATGTAGTATTGTGTGGTTGTTAAGTAATATGAATATAAACTCTAATAATATATAGGTTTTTAGAGAACATTAAGATATGTATACAAATCTAAAGCCTATTCATAAGTATGTATAAAAATGTCTGCCACAATCCTGTGGTGATAAAATTTAAAAATCAGTATATGTACCATTGCCAAGATAAGATTTATAGTAATTGCAAATGAACTAGAAGTCCATAATTAAACAATCCCAGGAGAAATTAAGCATAATGAATCTTGTCCTGAGTGATTAAGTTTCAAACTCATTGAAAATTTAATTTGGTGATTCTGTAATACTCTGACTTCATGGAACAGATTCTTAATTTGTTAAAGCTCAAGGTAATTTGTAAGTGACCTCCTAAGAAGCAGACCTCTACAATATTCTTAATTAAGTTTATTACATGATATATTTGAGAAGAAAAATATAGTCCTTACTCACATGATTAACAGCTCTTCATTAAATGTACAATGAACTCTAGAAACACAGATACAGTAGATAAAAATAGGATATTTCCGATTCTAGAGGTTCAATATTATGGTAAAATAATCATTTTACATAAGCAAATTTCTTATTTATTCAGAGAAAATTAACTCTTCCAGAGCAAGGAGGTCAGATAGAATGAATGCCATGAATTTTAGAGCATCAGGAGAGCTTGTAACTCACATCAAAAGAGCAGTTGATTTAAAAACTAGTTTAGTGACTGAAAGAACAACTGAATTTTTAGAGAAAAAGTGTAAGTCAGTACACTTGTATTCAAAGACAGGTTTTGATTAATGATATATATATATACATTTGCAGAAAAATAAATTTCTTTCTCTGTTAATGCATTTTATCTTGGAAGGTAGATTTAATACCACAGAGCTTTAGTATTCTAAGACAATCTGATCTTAATATCCTTAAATCCATCTAAGTCTGTCTTCATTTACTTACTCATTTCAGAAACACTCTTTTGAGACTGCAATATACCAGGTAGGTTTCAGGCTCAGAGGAAACAAAATATAACAGGTAGTTCTTAGTTTGCTCGATCTGGTAGATGAGTCAATCTTATGGGCCACTAATTGCAAGGTACTATAATAAATTCTCTTAAAAGGTTCAGTGTTGACAGTAAAAGGGTGTGATGAGCTCAGGCAGTTAGGGTTAGGGCAGGTTTTACCAATTTCCTTTAGCTTGCTACCGTGTTTTTTGTTAGCTCTCCCTTACTATAACAAGAAACCTGACATAAGTCAACTTAAAAAGAGGAAAGGTTTATTTTGGTGGTTTCAGTTCATATTCAATTGGCTTTTTGCCTCTGAGCCTGTGGTGAGGTAGTATACTAAGGCTGGAGCATGTACTAGAAGTAACTTTTCACCTCATGGTATTTAGGAAGCAAAGGAAAAGAAAAGGAGAGGCCAAGGTCTCAATATCACATTTAAGGACATACCCCAGTGATGTAACTTCTTTCCTCTAGGGCCCACCTTTTAAAGGTCTCCTCACCTCTCATAGCATCATGGTCTGGGAACAAATGCAAGGGGCAGGGGAGAAAAGGGTAGGCTCAATAGAAGTTAGGTATACTTTAAATTGTATAACCACCAAAGTGAAAAATTTTTTTTCTGACTGAGTGAAGTTTGGGTGCGTCTGCAGATTTTTCTGGGAAGAAAGAGCTAGAAACAAAGGAGAGTGATAGATGAGGCTAGCAAGTTGTGAGGAAACATATGTCTATGAAAAGTATTTGAGTTTTACTCCTAGGGCAAATGCGACCATTAATCTATTAAACCAGAATGACATGGTCAGCTGTAGCCATGAGAGGTGGCAGACTAAGTGATAATTAGAGCCCCATTTTAGAGTCTGAATATAACATTCCCTTGTGTATCAAGTGACAGTCACATCAACTCAATTTCCTCTAGAATCAGATTTTGAGACATGACTCATTCTCATCAAGGATTACTTTTCCTTATTTTCTTTGGGGAGATTATTCCATTGATCATCTTGGAAGAGTATTTTTAACTCAATGTCTCCACTTTCTATTCACTATTGAAAATTATGGGCTAATTTAAGTGTAGAAATATGCAGAAACTAATAATATAGACATCTATGTACCCATCACACAGGCTTAATAAAGGTCACATTTAGCTATATTTTATTAAACAAGTTTGAAGTGAAAAATTTGCAGCAGTTAAAACATCCTTTTCTTACTACTTTCCTCTCCCTCTCAAAGTGACCACAATCATCTAATTGATATGGATGCTTTGTGTGAATGTTTATGCTTTTCTATATAACTGTAGACACTTAAAACTGTCCCTGTCATCTTACTTACCAACTTTGCTAAGGTCACCTGCCAATTCCAATGAACAATTTATTTCAGTTCTTGTTTTGCTAAATTTCTTGGTAATTGAATGCTCTTGATTTTATTGACGCTGAAATCCACAGACTGTCCTTTAATTGAAAACATTCTTTTTTCCTTCACTGAAAGTCTTTCAAACATTAGATTCCTTGCTACGAGACTACTTTTTATCAACACCATGGACAGTGCCACCATACAACCCAGTCCTCCCCAAATGGTTTTCTATTGACACACATTCCAGTCCATTTCCTTCATTTTGCTCTAAATACCCTCATCTACTCCTCCATTCTCTTCTTTTTGACTACTATATTGTACTTTACTTACAAGGTATCTATCGACTTTCTTTCCTATGAAAATATTCAGTGAATAACATTGAACACTCATGTCACCGAGAAGCAGGAGGATAGTAGCTATCTCTATATTTTTCACTTATTTTTAAACTCTTCAATTTTTTTCTAATTATTATCTTGCTACAGATAGTTGAAAATAGAATGGTGGGAAGGCAGACTCATGATAACAAAATTTATATCAAGTGAGCCAAATTACTTAAAACACATTGCACAGTGTCTGTCATGTAGTAGATAGCAATAAGCTTAGAATTTCCTCTCAAGTCACTCTACTTCTCCAGTTCTTACACTTATATATACTCTGGGTGCTTAATATCTCTTTCTGACCATGAAAGATGAATAGAAAACTCAACGTGTCCATATCTGATTTAAATCAACTTCTCTGAATTCTTCCTTTCAGTTGAGTAGTTTTATCCTTTACCTAATCAGGTAACTTAACAGAATAGGGGCATATTTGACTTTTTCTCTGAATATTAATCAACAGTTCAGTGCTTTCTATTTCATCTCTTAAATATATTATGAATGATTTTTACTTTTCTACATCCTAATTTCCAGTATTTCTGTGTCTGCACAATCAGAGTGCAGAATAAACAAAAAATGTTAGCTTAACATTGTCCTGCTAAGTTTTTTGGTGTGAAGTCATGTCTCTCAGATTTTACATACAGGCTCTATAAGACTTGGTAGCTAATCCACATCTGTCATTCCATATTGGACATTTACAACTTTTAGTCCCAGAAATGTATCATGCTGGCTTTCTTCCTCATGTGTCTGTTTATCCTTTTCCTCTCTAAACTGGCCCTGCCTCTCAATCATGTCTACTCCCAACTTAAATTTAATAATGCTTCCAGCTCCAGCTCCATGTAAGCCTTTACCAGACATCCTCAGTGAACATGTTATAGATACTGGCAAGCCTAAGTGTTACAAAGGAAATAAAAAATAATGGATGGTTGCACTTTAGACTGAGTCACCAAGGAAAGCTTCTCTGAGAAACAGGCATCCATTTCATTTGAGAACTGAAAAGAATCAGAATCAGACAATAATGTCCTATGTGGAAGAAAAGTGCATGAAAAAAAGTCTTGAAGAATAAAGAAAGAAAATATTTCTGCAAAAAAGTGGGCAAAGAAGAGAGTGGTATGAAATAACTCTAAGGACAAGATTGTGTAGGGTTTTATTAGTTAAATAAAGAAAGTGAATTTTTTTGTTTGCAAAACATAGGATTTTATTTAACTTTGCATAAAGATGAAATTTTATCAAAATTTAAAAGAAACCTAATCTAAAAATTTTCCACAAAAATGGACATTATAGAAAAAGCCATATTCCCTCCAAAACTATATTTTCCCACTTTTTCTACTGCAAGATGGTAGATCTTGGACATGAATGTCAATAAGGAGAGATGATATTCTCAACACAATTCCATCTTCAGAGTTGTCTCATTTTGAAATGACTTAAATACAAAGATGTCCATAAGAATCAGCATTTATCAATACTGATATTAAAATGAAACTTTCTACTACAAAATCACAAATAAGACTTCTGGCTGTACTTTTAGTATAAAGTAAACAATATTCAATATTAAGGCAAATAGTAAAATATGTGTATGATACATTAATGTAGAACTTCTACTGTAAAATATATTTTAGAATATTCATAAATTTTTTTAAAGAATGTGTTGGAATTAGAAACTTATAAAAAGTGCTACAGTATGTAATAACTATTTGCTTGAATGTCTTAGCTCCTCCCTTTTGATATTTAATATGTTAAATGGAATCCCACTGTGGTTTAATAGTTTGTGGTTTTTTTATTATAGGGCAAATATTCGCCAACATTCTTCTCAATGAACCAAAGTTTGCCTTAATTACATTTCTGTGTATATGCACATTATTGGGCCAGAGACTGCTCCCTGAAGGTGGCAAAAGTTCGCAAATAGAGGTCATTATTTTTATAGTGACTACATAAGGAAAATAAGACTAGGCTTTCTAGATATCTAAGCAGATATAGATCTAAGGTTTTTCACACAGTGATTCTTATTCATGTTCTCCCCCATTTTCTCCCAGTGAATCTTTTTCCCCCCTTCTTTTTCACAATGAAGGAGCCAATGGGAAAACAGCCCCAGGACCAGGCAGATGACATCACTTCTTTCCCACACTGGCCACAGCCTTCTTGGCTGCATCTTACAGGCTCACAGCCAGCGATGGGGAGCCCGCTATTTCTGAGTATTTTCTGAGACTGTCGGACATTGGGTTCTTTCAAGACAGACTTCCAGAGGCACTTTCTGCTCTAGCTCCCAGTAGGCTTTGGTCATTCCATTGGTAATGATGGCATAGTTGACAATACCACCAAAAACATTGGCTAAGATGGCTTCAACCTTAGGATCAGATGTGAGCAATTTGAATGCTTTATACACTTGACGTTCCTTTACATTGCCTCCCAGATCCAAGATGTTGGCTGGCATCCCACCATTAGGAAAATGATGTCACAAGTAGCCATGGCCCATCCTGCACCATTCACAAAGCAGGCAATGTTCCCATCCAGCCCTATGTATTTTAGATTATATTTGGCAGCTTCATTTTCAAAGGGCTCCTTGAATTCTCTGATTTGTTATCCATACCAAATCTCTCTTTTTGTCAGACTTCAACATTGTCATTGTTGCTGAACCTGGTACTGAACTAAAAGGAAGACGCTCCACACCAAGAAGTTGGAAAGCAACTGTTTATTACATTGGCAGACTGGTGGGAATCAGCTCCAAAGCACCCGTCCCGAGTCAGTTTTTGGCTTAGTTTGTATAGGTTTGAAAGCAGGAAGTATAAAAGCTTGAGAGCGTGGTTAACTTTCATTGGGTTGGGTTAGTCATCATCTGTTGCTGGGTAGAAAGTTTTTGAAATACGTTAGAAAAACAAAATATATTTTTAGATGGGAAAACACAGACATTGCAGCTGGACATGGTCAGGTTGACCTGGGTTAGGCTATCTATGAAAAGCAGCTTGGTACAGCCTGTCAAGCCTGGCTGGGTTTAGCAGTTATAGTTATGTGGTCGGCAGGATGAATATGTCTTGTCCCAATATGATATCAGGTTGCTAGTTTTAAAATTTCAAAATTTCGATCACATCATCAAAGTTTATCTTGGCATCAAAACAGACAACTTGTCATTCCTGGAGTCTCACTAGAGGAATTCACTTCCACCTGAGTAGCATCAATTTTCAGGAAGAGATTATGCAGTTTCTTAATTAGGTTTTCAGCCTGGTTTTTCAAAGGCCCAAGGAAGCCCAGCTTTCCTGCCATCCGCTGAACATGGCTATTCTTTATCCCTTCAGAAATGTCAATTGACTCTTAAAAATAAGCTTTGGATTTGAAGCAACCATCTCCTCAATGTCAATGCTGTCCAAGGTGCTGCTCACCTGCATGGGGCCATTGCAGGCTTGGTTGATCAGAATCGCTAAAGGCGTTTCTTGGAAATGTCCAGGGCTTCAGCAATCAACACCTTAACTTTCACACCTTCTTTTGAAGATTGTTTTGTTGCTAGATTGTCCTCAATCATCTATTAAGCTAGCTGTCCCACACCTCTGGGGTATTTTGCTAAATGAATACCTTATTTCAGGCCACTATTGAAGACATCATTTCCTCTTCCTCCAGCTAAGATCTGGACTTTTGAAACAATTTCTTGCATTTAGTCTCTTAGTAGCCTCCAGAGTTTCATTTGTAGCACTTGCTACAAAGAATCTTTGAACTTTCACTCCATTGTCAGACAACAGTTTCTTGCTCTGGTATTCCTGTGGGTAAAGCCATCTTCTGGAGGTGCAATGAACTGCTTGGGACCCGGGAGCCAGGAACAAGGGTGGAATGCCAGGTCTTGCAGAAGCCTGCCGGCCTGCACAGTCGTGAGGGATGCCATGTTAACTGGGAACCAGGGAAGTGAATTTTATTTTGAATGGGGTGGTGTACTACTCTAGAGTTTTAAAAAACATTCTATTGGGGTATAATTGCATATAAGAAACTATGTATGTTTGAAGTATGCAATTTGATATATTTTATTATGTACAGTCAAACCTTGGATTATGATTAACTTGGTCCACCAATGCTCCACAAGATGAGCAAATATTTCTAAGAAGTTTTAACTTGATAAACAATGTTTTATAATATGAGTAGTATTGTCATCCTGAACATCACATGATCACAGCTGGTTCTTCTTTCTTTCTCTCTTTCTTGCTGCTTTGATATTATAAGAGGAATGAATTATTCTCAAAACCAAGGTTTTATATAGCTGTTGTACCATCTACAATTAAGAAAGTGAACATATTTATAACCCCTTGGTAATTTCTTTCACACTCTTCCTGCCATTCTTTCCCCCACTCAACCCTTGTTCACAGGTAACCGTTCACCTACTTTTTGTCAGTACAAATTTTTTGTCAGTATGAGTTTGTTAATATCTAGAATTTTGGATAAATGAGAGAATGAATGCTTCTGTTCTGGTGTGAGTTCTTCCACTAAGCAGAACAATTTTGACACTCATATTCATTATAGTTAATTAATTATTGGCTAATTTCTTTCTTTCTTTCTTTCTTTCTTTCTTTCTTTCTTTCTCTCTCTGTCTCTGTCTCTGTCTCTGTCTCTGTCTCTGTCTCTGTCTCTCTCTCTCTCTCTCTCTCTCTCTCTCTCTCTCTTTCCTCTTTTTTTGCACTCCTGGAGATTGAACCAAAGGCCTTTGTACTGAGCTACATCTCCAGTCCTTTTTATATTTTGTTTTGAGATATGATCTTAACTTAGAAGTTACTAAATTTCCTAGATTGAGCTCAAACTTGCCATCTTCCTGCTTTAGCCTTCCAGAGTGCTAGGATTACAGGCCTATGTCACCTTGCCTGGCCTTTGTTTTGCTAAGTAGTAGTCTATGTTATGGATATACAAC
>RJWM01012682.1:0-55959 GCA_004363535.1 Dasyprocta punctata
GGAAGGCCCATCAGAATCACGACAGACTTCTCAACACAAATCATCAGGTCAAGAAGAGCTTGGAGTGAAATATTTCAAGCCCTGAAGGAAAATAACGTCCAACCCAGATTAATGTACCCTGCAAAATTATCTTTTAAAATCAACGGAGAAACAAGATACTTCCATGACAAAGAACAACTAAAGGAATTTATGACAACCGAGGCAACCCTACAGAGAATACTGAAGGACATTCTAGAGAGAGATAAAGAAGTCCACTGCTCCAGAAAAAGTGACAGAGAGATACCACCGAGCAGGGCAGACAAATGAATAATCCATTAGCGGGATTTAAGTCCAGTATTATTTTCAATGAGCTGTTTAGTTTAACCCTATTCTACCTTGACCAGTCTATCTTTATCATAAATGATAACAAAGACAGTTATTGTAAAGATAACAAAATTTATAAGGGTAGCCTTCAGTGATACATAATCACCTTGCTTCAAAACCTTGCTGCTCTGTTCTGAGGGATTTTAACCTATCTTAGTATGATTGTGTTACAACAGATGATATAGTCAACTGCCTTGAAGCTAACATGAGGCATTATAGAAATCAACATTGCATTACTATGTATTGCCTCCATTATCTTATTTGTTATTGGTTTTATTCAGTGCTATCTCATTCGACTATATTTGGCCAATTGGTAAGGGCATTTAGTTTGAAGACAATAAGAGGTATTACAAGGAGAACCGAGGAAGGAAGGTATGGAAAAAAAAGACATAGTTTTATACAAGGGTATTCATAAGATAGTTTAAAAGTCTATACTACTAAATGCATTAGCTAGTGAGAGAGAATAGTTGATATCCATAAGACCAGATCAATCCCACATGTCTTTACCTGTCAATCTGAACAGCCCCCATAAGTGTAACAATATACAATGTTGCAACCACTGTAAAATTCCAACCATCTAAATTCCTAAACCTATAATTTTACAGTATCAGATATGTTGTTGTTGTTTGCTGATCTCTTTACTTTTTTGTTTCTCTTATGTATGACCATTCTTATATGCTTTATTGGTTTCACTCTGAATTATTTCACTTGATCATATTAGATCTGATGTTATGGGTAGTTATTTCAATGATAACAAGAGGGATTCTAAGGGGAAAGGAAGGAAGAAAGAGAAAAGAAAAAAGACATAAATTTATAAATATGCATAAATAAGACAGTTTAAAAAAACTGTATTGCTAAATACAATAGCTATTGAAAAAGAAAAGTTAATATACCTGAATTGATAAATCTTACATGTCTATATCTGTCAATATGACCAACCCCTATGAAGGTAATGAAATGCAATATTGTAACTACTGTCAAACTTCAACCACCTCAGTGTGTAAACCTACAATGTTATCATATCAGATCTGTTGTTGTTTGTCTGTCTTTTTTGATTTTTGTTTCTATCTTCTGTATCTATTTTCTCTTAAATAAAAAAAAGAATAAAAAAAGATTATGAAACTCTTATCTGGGAGCATAAGTATAAATATTTGTGATTTTTGCAATGGATTCCTATATACATCAAAAGTATGATGCTATGACTGGGACCCAAAGCACTCCCCAGAAGGTTCATTGTGTTGATAGATTGGTTGCCAGCTGAATGGGCTTTTAGGAAGTGATTGGAACGTGAGGGATCTAATTTTATTAAGTAAATTTAAATCTACTGATGCATTCATTAGCTGAATGGGTTTATTAGGAGGTGGCGCTAACTGGATGAAGCAAGTCACTGTGGGCAGGGCTGTGAAATTTAGTTTTTGTCTCCAGCCCTGCCTCTCGGGCTCCTTCCTTCTCTTGATCCATCCTAGCTGCCACAAAGCAAGGTGCTTTCCTCTGCTGTGTCCTTCTCCTATGACATTTCTGCCTCATCACACACCAAAAGACAATTTTGTTTTGTTTTGTTTTTTGTTTTTTGATACAGTGTTTCACTATGCAGTTCAGGCTGACCTTGAACTAGCCCTGTAGCTGAGGCTGGCCTCAATTCGTGGTGATCTTCCTGCCTCAGTCTCCCAAGTGCTGGGATCATAGGCGTGTACCACCACACCTGGCAAGGGCACCTGCCTCCCTGTTGGGGACTCAAACCCCAGTCTCCGTGTGACCAGTGGGGATATTCACCACTATACTAACAAGGACAACTTTTTACTCTTTAAATTGATTTCTTCAGGTATTCTGTCACAGAGTTGGAGAGCTGACTAATACATATGAGCAGAAAATCAAAACACAGATAAATTGAACTTTCTGCATATTTTGGGAAAAATTTTTGTTCATTCAAGGATATTATCAAGAATGTGACCGAAAACCTTCAAAAAGGAAGAAAATGTGTGTAAATTATATTATCTGATAAGGAAGTTGTACATAAACTATATAAAAAATTCCTTCAACTCTTCAATAAAAAGACAAATAACCTAATTTTAAAATGAGCAAAAGAACAGATATATATTTCTTTAAAGATATATAAAAAACCAAAAAACACGTGGAAAAAATGCTCAACATCATTATTACAGTGCAAATCAGGATCATAGTGAGATATATTCCATGCCCTTAAGAAGGCTGGAGTCACGAAAACATTAACCATTGTTAGGCTATGAAGAAAACTGAACCTTTACACTGCCTGTGGGAATGAAGAGCGGTGTACCCAATTTGGCATAGTCTGGCAGCGTCCCAAGTGGTTAAACCTATGACCCAGCAATCTATTCTTATACCTATCCAAGAGAACTAACAATGTGTGTCCACATAAATCTTGTTCATAAATGTTTATAATAGCATTATTTATGATAACCACAAAGATGGAAACAATTTGCATGTTCATCAACTGATAAATGGTTAAGCAAACATTGTATAGTCAGTCATACAGTGGAATATTATTTGCCCATAAAAAGGATCAACTACCTATACATGAAAAACTATGCCTGAAACTCAAAAATATGCAATGTGAAAGAACTCAGTCAAAGGGAGATATAAACACATTTATATGAAATTTGCAGAATTAGGCAAATTTATAGAAATGGAAAGTAGATTACTGGTTTCTGATGGTGGCAGGCAATGGAGGTTTGAAAGTTATAGCTAAATGGTATAGGGTTTCCTTTCAAGAGAATGAAAATATTCTAAAACAATAAAATCTACAATGATAATGCTTGCATGCATCTGTGAATTAAACGCCATTAAATTTTAACCTTCAACTTCATAATATGAAGTATGGTATGCAACTTTTATCTTTTTTTAAAAAAAGAAAATAAAAAGAACCCTTAAAAAGTTGGAAAAACAAATTATTAGGGATAAAAGACAAAATTAATAATGTATGCTGAGGGCCGGGAGTTTGGCTCAGTGGCTTAAGCGCCTGCCCTGGCAGGCGCGAGGCTGTGAGTTCAATCCCCGGTGCCGAAAAAAAAAAAAAAAAAAAAAACAATAATAATAATAATAATGTATGCTGGTCATTTGAGAAATGCAAATTAAAACAACTCTGAGATTCCACCTCACTCCAGAAAGAATGGCTATCATCAAGAAATCAACCAATAACAAATACTGGTGGTGCTGTGGGGAAAAAGGAATCCTTCTCCATTGTTGGTGGGCGTGTAGAATGGTACAGCCACTGTGGAAATAAGTGTGGAGATTCCTCAAAATACTAGGTTTGAAGGTCCCATTCAATTCAGCTATTCTCCTTCTGGATCTTTTCCCAGAAGAATTAAAAACATCGTATCACAGTGACATATGTGCACCCATGTTTATAGCAGCACAATTAGTAATAGCAAAATTTTGGAAACAACCCAAATGGCGATCAACCACAGAATGGAGATAAAAGATGTGGTATTTTTATACAATGGAGTACTACTCAGTTATAAAGAAGGATAAACTTGAGGCTTTTATAGGTAAATGCATGCAACTTGAGACCATACTCATAAGTAAAATAAACCAGACTTGCATGTGTAAACATTGTTTTGTCTCCCTAGTGTAAAAAAGTGAAAGAGTAAATAGGATCCAAGATGTACAATAGATATTGTGAAGATGAAAGGGGAAGAAACTGCTCAAAAGGAAAGAACAACTGGGATGAGGGAAAGGAGAAAAAAAGAAAGGGAAAAGATCATATACATATACATATATATATATATGTATGTATATATATACACACACATATGTGTGTGTGTGTGTATACACAAGATAGATACTTTTATTACTAATCTCTGTTAGTTCATCAAAAAGAATGGTTTGTACTTTCATTGCTTGGTCATTTTTTCATGCCTATATCTTGTAATCTGAGCAACTACTTTGCAGCTTACAATACACAATATACTAACCATTGTTAATCTCCTAATATGTTGTTTTGAAATTCTGTGTCATTGTTTATG
Source organism: Dasyprocta punctata (assembly GCA_004363535.1). NCBI lineage: Eukaryota > Metazoa > Chordata > Mammalia > Rodentia > Dasyproctidae > Dasyprocta > Dasyprocta punctata. The sequence goes on from RJWM01012682.1 coordinate 4,365, forward strand.
TTCTTTTTCTTTTTAAAATAAAAAAATTAATCATGTATTTAAAAAATCCATTGTAAATCGATCCAAAAACTGGCTGTATAAAGTCAATCTTGTCAAATCCTGTTTTTTTTTTTTAAATGAAAAATAGTATTAGAAAGTTTTTAAAATTGGTAGTGGCTATTTACCTAAAGCTGGTATGATCTATAACAAACCCAAATTGACAAAACAAAAAAGTCTACTTGAAATTGAAGTGATGATAATTCATCTTTAATGATGATTGTAAGAAGGCATTTGTTAGTAACCTACGTATTTTTTCTTTATCGTTTTCTTTTTACTATCTGCATTTTTAAATTGAAGAAACTGAGCTTTAAAAAATAAGAATTGCCTTAATGTCATACAACTAGTAAATGACACAGCAGGAATTACTACAGTTAGTCACCATCTCCCATCTTTTTTCTATTCTTAGTATTCCACACATATTAAATGCTCAGATGTTCTCCTTTCATGGAGACTACAGCTTTTCTGGATGAAATGAGAGAAGTCACTTTGTGTCTTTGCCTTGATTTGCGTGCAACTTCTGTAAGTAAAGTTAAGTATCAGAAAGATAAAGATGAAAACATATTAGCACCCCAGGAAATTAAGCCAGAGCATGAAAGTACTTAATTAAAGAGATTTATTTGTATAAGCCATCAAGTGAAATAAACTACACATAAATATCACATGTGAGGATCTGAGTCATCTATTGACATGTATATTAGCATCTTGCAAAGTTTCTTTTCACATATGCACTTTTTAACACTATTTTTCTACTTTTCCTTAATTATTTGAATATCTGCATCTACTCTAGGTGTAATTTGAATTGCACTAGAAGACTCTTAGCTACTGTTTCGGGTAAAAGGAATTAAAAATGATGTGTCTAGGCCCAGAGAAACACAGACAAAAGCCCCACCCCCATTGTTAGTAATTTCCAGGAATCCAGGCCCCGTGCTCTTCCGGCAGGGCCCCTGAGCTGGCTGTGCAGTTGTTCAAAGAGTTGCACCAAATTCTACCCTTTGGAAGGGAAACCGCAGATAGCAGGGTTGTACTCCTCAATCAGATTCCTCCAATCACCTTTTGACCCCATGACCCTGACACTTTGCCTGTCCTCTTGCCAGAGCCCCAGTGTCTGGCTTTAGGAATATTCCACTCCTCCCCCTAGCCTTTGAATGACAACATTTTTGCTACAGTACTTTAATGCTCTAATAAATTCCTCAGTTGTGGTTAGTATACCAGACTATTTAGACAAAGTCCACAAACTGTTTGGACTGCGGGGGAGGTTCTGGCGTTCGCCTTCTTGGACTGGTTCAGATCCTTCCAGAGGGCCTCGGATGTAATAATGTCTTTGGAAGGATTCTGGAAAAGGCTTCTTGAACTAAAATATCATCCACAAAGCAACATGGAAAATCAAGGAAATTCATATTGCATTGATTATACGAACTCACTCAATGACTTATAAGAAAAACCACATCATCTGATTTTCTTGTAGAGAAAAATGATACAAAGGATACTTGCTAAGAAATTAATAGGCCATACGGGAAGTTAGAATACTGTTGATTCCAGTCCTTGGGGAGATTAGTTGAAGATTTGTTTTGTTTGGCTTGTTTGATTGGGTTAAGAGAATTTTAGAAGCCCAGGGCCCATCTAGAGCTGCACAGTGGTACTACTGAGTACTTGAAATATGTCTATTCAAGAATAAGAAATTTAATTTTTAACTTTGATGTTAATTAATTTAAATATAAAAAGACTATTCAATTCAGTTATTAAAAATGTTTAAGTGTGTTTGATATAACGGGAATGTGAATCTCTTTTCAACTACACATTTTATTAAATTCTGCACATGAAGTATTTCTGATGAGATACAACACACTGAAGGCTCCATATTAAACCAAGGTAAAAGATTTCATTAATAATTTCTTTATATTGAGTCCATGTTGAAAACACAGTGTTTTAGATAATCTGAGTTAAACACACAATTAAAATAAACTTTATTTACTTTTTTAACTTATAATGATGGCCACTAGAAATTTTTAAATTATATGTGAAATTTAGATTATATTTCTATTGGACTGCACTGATCTAAATCTTACTGCTACTCCTTATGATTTAAAAGAACCAGACACTGTCTATAACTCCCTTGTTAGAATCAGGTATCTATGTAATGGTGCCATAATTAACCTTTGAGAAGGGTACTCTTATACTCTTGACGAGTTTAATCATGCTGTCAATAATGGTATGAAATAATATATGTCAAAGCAAATTAATTTTATTTTAATTCAGTCATACTATTAGTTCAGCTCCAAATCAGTTGCTAGGAGAGACTACAAGTCTCATAGTTTTATAAACCTGTAAACAAAACATGTGACACACAACAAGTGATGAACTACGAAATTCAGTGCAACAAGGCACCACTATAAGCTGTGTTACACTGACCAAACAATGCACAGGGTGTCCAGATAAATTAGAATTTCAGGTGAATGACAAATAATTTTTTACTATATGTCCCATGTAGTACAAAGGTGTCCTGTATTTTGTTTGCAAAGGCTAAAGAATATCAAAGAAGAAAGAAACTCCTTCCCTTGGGGATCCCAACCCAGTTCTACAAAGACCTAATGGTGTGCACAGAATTTTAGATTTCTTTAGTGAACAAACAGTGTCTGCCTGGCCTTCGTACTACCATACTCTGCTCACCTGTGGATAAGATCTGAGAGCTGCTCAATCCCTGAGCATTTGAGAGAGAGAACAGCAGAAACCATACAGTTTACACTTCTAACTTTCCTCTTAGTTCACAGGCTGTCATCTTAGTAGCAGTTAGAATATAAGATGTGGTGGATCAAATCCACAGAGGGCCTATACTGAAAAAATTCACAAGTACAGGTAAGGTACAAGGTCTCTCTACTTGCAATGGACAAAAGACTAAGGAATGACAAAGGACCCTCTTTCTAGTAAAAATAACGTGATAGGCAAGATGGCTGTAAAGACATCAAGACCTTTATGTTTCCTCCCCAACTTTTTTTTTAATTTTAAGGCCCAAAGGAGGAAGTGGTGTGGGCGCCCATGTGAAGTCCCTACAGAAGTGGGGAAGTGACCTACTTTCACCCACAGCTTCTTGTTGAGCCCAGGAAACCTCATGGAAATTACCAAGTGCCTAGGAAAACAGCAGATCCCAGTTGTATCATTGCCAGTTGTCTCTACCTTCAGATGATTGATTCCAGAACTCCATGTAAATTCAAAATCCAGGGATGCCCTGGTCCTGCATGCAATATGGTGTATTTGCATATAACAGATCCGATCTTCCTATATACTTTAACTCATCCTTAAACTAATTCTATTATAATATAAATGTTACATGAACAATTGCTACATTGTATGGTCTAGGAAATAATGGCAAGCAAAAATCATCTGGACTTTTCAGTACAGATATGATCTTCTTAGGCCATAGTACGTGACCCCTGGTTAGTTGAATGGATAGATTCAGAACCCGTAGATATAGAAGGCCTTTTTTCCAGGGCACCTACTCCTGGAATTCCAGGAGGATTCATTGCTAGAAGGCATTAGCTGACATAATTTACTTAGGGCTTCCTTGTCCCCAGAGATGGGCACATTGTACCCTCAAATACACTCTTCATTACCATCTCTCACTGCTGAATTGGAACAGAGTGGGGTTTCACTGACCTTTATTTGACTGGATTATTACATCTCTGTGATTCTTGCCCTTGGATTTGCCATAGCCAGGCTGTTTCTAGTAATTTCAAGGGAGTGCCATAGACAATAGAGAACTACTCTGCCATAAAAAAGGTAAATGTGAGACATTCATAGGTAAAAGGACACACCTTGAGAGCATAATATTAAGTGAAATAAATCAGACATGCAAGCTTAAATATCACATGGTTCCCCCTTGCATGAGAAACCAAAACTATAAGTACCATAAAAAGTGAAATAAAATGAAGATAATAGGAGGTAGGGATATCTTTATCCAACGGAAAGGGGAACAAGGGATGGAGGGAGGGAGGGATGAGAGGAGATAAAGGGGATAGAAAAAAAAGAATTGAAGAAAAAATGGAAATAACGCTTTGGCTAATGGGAAAGGGACTAAGTTAGGAGGAGCAGGGAGGGATGAAGGGGTAGGGGACAAAAAAAATTAAGATGTGTTATGTACATGTACCAACCCCCCACGATAAATGTAGTCAAAATGTATTGCAAACATGCACTAATAAAATAGAAGAGTGTCATGATATCCTAAAAGAAAAGTATTTTTAATTTAGAAATTTAATTAGGATATATGAGGTGGTTGAGGGTAGGGTCAAGTCAAAACAAAATCAAAGTTTTCCAGATGAAGCCAATCTACATGCTTATTTTCTGAGTCATTAAGCCACTACTTTGGTGGCCCATTGTCACACTATGTACCAGACTGCAGGCTTTTGACTTTTTGTTCAGTAAATGCCTACCATATTTAAACTGCAAACCAAAGAGATTGTGAAACTTTGTTAATGATTTGTTCATACACTTACTGAAAATAAACATATAATTTTGATTGATGGACATTTTAATGTGAATACAGAAACTTCTTAAACATTAAAGGGTACAAAATATGTCAATAAATATAAGGATAAATTGACTCATAACTAATAATGCTTTGATAAATTTTAAGATCTAGAAAAAATCAAAGCCCATGACAACAAAGAAGGGTAGGTCAGAGGGTAAAAAAGTTGAAAGTGTTCAATGGTTTTTACTTTGTTCTAGGAAGAGGGTCAACATATCAATGGACATCAGATTTTGATACTACAAATGAGTGCTTTAACTTATAGGACAACTATTCACTTTTGTCTCTATTATAAGTCAAGGGCTAAAATAGAATAAACAGAATGGCATGAACAAAAAGCACATAATAGGATGGCAGTTTTAAATTAAAATACTTTCTCAATCACTGAATATAAATGAACTAAATATCTCAATTGAAAAGTGAAGGACTATCACACTAGATAAAACCTTGATAATATTGAAATTAATCACATCCAATAAAAAGGATATAGAGAGGTTTTAAAAGCAGCCAAATGGAAAAGGATATACAATCCAAAGCAATAAACAAAATAAAGTGGAGCTACATTAATTTCTTACTCCTCTTTTAAACAAAAAGCTTTGTAAGAGATACAGAGGGACAAATCTTAATGAAATGCTTCATTTCACCAGGAATACATGTTTCTGGAATTCTATCCTTCTAAAGTAAAAACTCACAAGAAGAGCAGGAGAAAGAGACAGATAAACAATCATAGCAGGTTAATAAACATGCATATTTCACTGACCTACCACAAGCAGGTCAAGAGGTAATAAGAACACTTCCTACAATCCTGATCTAAATGACGTATATACCTAGTAAACGCAAGATACATATTCTTAGACACATTCACAAAACTCTATTATTTGTTGATCAACAAAGCATGTTTCACTAAGTGTTTTTCTTTGTCACCTTATCTATTCCTACATAAATGCTCTCACTAAATATGTGTTGGAACCTCTCGGTCTCCCTTCCATTCACAAGTTCAGGTTTTTATAACATCAAATAGTGTTCTTGATCTCAGAGACGCCTTTGATGCCCTCAGTTTTGAATTTTATATAGTCTGATAGCACTATTAAAACTTACTTTTCCTATTTGTTTCCATTTACCTGTTGCAAATTTTTATATGAATTAGTTTAAGGTGAGTTCAGTCAACAGAAGATAATTGGACTTCGTTTTACTAACACACAAATTTAAGAATTTCCTGTAAGCAGGTTTATAGTTTTATAAATATTATATAAGTTCTGATTGGAAAATACAGTGAATATTTGAATTAAAAATGTTACAGTAAACAATTACTACAGTAAACAATCAATCCCCTCAAAATACTCCCCCTTGATTTGAATACATTTATATCATTTTTCTTGTCACTTTCTGAAGTAGTTTTGGAAGTCCACTTCTATGGGCATCTTATATTTGCTTTCCCCTGATGAATTATCTTTATTTTTTAAAATACAGTGTATTTCTTAGCCTATAGTTTTCAAATCATTAGAATGAAGAAACATTTGCCTTTTTGGTCACTCTAATATATGAACAATGTTTAACACGTTTTTAATTTTCTTTTCCCCATTAACATCTTGGTCTTTGTTAATGTAATATTGTCATATAAATTTATACTACTCATCACTGTGCATTAAAATATTTTATCTGATTTTGTAAAGACAATTATCATTTGCATTCAGTTTTCAATGGTTTGGAACTCTGTTAATTTTACCTTTGATTCATTGCACATTACCAAAACTTCTATGATTATTTTCCTAATTTCAAACATTTAAGTTTGATTAATTGGCTCTTATGCTCCTTAAGGGAACTTTTTTTCCATAAAGAGCACATACCTAATATTTTCTGGGTTCTTTCTTTGGGGATGTGTTTCTGTAGACTTCACATCTAAAGTACAACTTAATAACATAAAATCCTTGGATCACAACCTTCATCTCTCAGAATTACTTTCAGATTCTCATTGACATTTATCATTTAAGTCTACATCACTAGAACTTTGGTCCAAGCCTAATTTTTACTTACTGATTCACAGGTTAGCTTTTTTCCTGATTATTTCCTCAAATAGAGATTTGCATTTCCTTTATATTGTTGAAGAATTTGCTGGCTTGTGATGTTGATGTGAAACTAAGTAAAATACAGTGAACCTTATTTTGAATAGAGAATCTTTCTTTAGCTCAAAAAATGCCTTTCCTTCATTAAAATATTTATACTTGAAACGTGCTAAGGTAGAATTTGAGCTCTCAACACTCACACGCGCACATGAAAGTTCTGTGATGGCTTCAATTTTAACTTTTCCAACATTTGCTGGATAATCTAGATGGACAATATATAAAAACAAACAAAAAGATCCAAAAATCTATATTTTTCTTGGAGCTTATTATTAGTCTAATGAGAAAGATGGTCATTAAAGGAATAAACTTCTACTCGACCATTACTGGTATTATGAGCATCTTAAAGGTTTTGGACACTTACTGTACACAAGCATCTGAGTTAAGCCCTTTGAATGTATTATCTAACTTAATTCTCATGACAGAGTGAAGATCTGCTATCAATCAGATAGGTAAATAAGGAGACCAAGCCTCAAGAGATCAAGTATATTAGCTGAGCTAAGATTCAAACCCAGTCAAGAACAGTAGGAAAGAATGTGTCCTAACCAAAAGTAACAATAGTCTCGGTGAATTTGGGAAAACAAAGAAAGCCAGTGACTGAAGAATAGGCAGTGAGGGTGAGGAGAGAAGCAAAGCCTAAAGAAATAGATGGGAGCCAGATCACTCTTCTGGGAAATTTTCAATTGTGGCTTCCATAGCATCATTTTATTTACTCTTTGCTGCCCTTGAGGCTAATTTTAATTGTACTATTATGTCTTTAATTTCTTGCAGACCTTCTGTATCCCAGCAGCCATTTCTTGAAAGCAATTCCTTTTTCTCGTTCTCAAATTTCACTGTTCAGTCACAATCTCCCGTTTATCTCAGCCTCTTTGGATGATACAGGATAGGGACTATGGCATCTTTAACCAAGCTGAGAAAGCTAAGCAAATAGATGTCTGAATTCTCGCATAGACTCTGCATTAGATAATCCTCAGACTGTCTCCTCTTAGTCATTCAGATTCTATGTCAGCACATTGTTCTAGAGTATTTTTAATGTACCCCACTTTTAAACATTTAAGGGAGGTCTTGCTCTCCTCACATTCCTAAACAAGGTGGAGCATGCACACATTTAATTATCAGGGAAAGGTGAGGTGAAAGCATCAGTCTTGATCTCTTTATCTATATGTTGTATGATGATAAATCAACTGCCAAATTATAGAGATTGGAGTGTATTTCGATCCTCCAGTCAGCTTCCTGGCTCTTGGGAGGTTTTCACACTTGTTTTCTATTCAAAAGAAAAGAGGAAACTTTCTCCATTCCTTATTGATTCACTGTTCTTTGATTTCTAAGCCAATGTAGCATTTATAAAAATGAAAACTTCCAGACTGCATGGCCTTAGAGATTCTTCCATATATCTCTACTCTAAAAGACTGTCTCTCTTGGAGACAGGGCTGCATCCTATCTTCTGCTTTCCTGAATTTAAAAATCTTTACAGGGGCATAGAGTTAGAGGAGTGAGATTTGGAAGAATGATTTTCTAGCTTTAAAGAACACGTTTATAAGTTCCAAAAGGATGCTTCCTCTGTTTTCTTACTGAAAACATCTTACATTGTTTTGTAAAAATAACACTGTATTTCCTAAGAGTCTGTTTACCTTAAATTGAAGACTGTGCAGAGATTTTCTCAGTTCAGTTCTATCTGCTTTATAATTAGAATAATCGATATTAAGTTCTGGCATCTTTTCTCTTGTCAATCTTTGTGTGTGTGTGTGTGTGTGTGTGTGTGTGTGTGTGTGTGTGTTACTCCGAACTGTCATCTTTGTCCAGATAGTCCTAAGAACCTGGCAAACCTTCTACTATTTTTAAGAGAACATAACTAGCATTTTGGGTATTCACACCTAACTTCTAATTCTTTGTATTATTAATGGAGAAGGGGAGGAAAAGACATTTCCAGCTCCAGGGCTCAGCAAAGACTCACTGCTTGAGTCACTGTTATAATTTGCTTTGACAGTACAGAGTTACACAGTCAAAGGGAGCATCTCCAGAGTATTTTGTCCAACTTGGATTTGTCAACAGGTTGAGAAAATATACAAGTATGATTTTTTATTTTTGTAGGTATAATTTATTTCATCATCTTTCATTGTCATCTTCCAGATTGAAAAATCCAATTTGGGATGATATACTTCATTGAATTTCTTTGCAGCCAGTAAGAACATCTAATGTTTGCTCAGTATTATTAATTTTTCATTTTACCTGTTACAGTTTTTACAGTTTTGATTATCTAGTATCTGCTATTTTCTGTTTTACTAATTATCCACCTCATTCTGCCCCCCTGGTTTTACTTTTCAGATTCTAAATGCTCATTTTGTAGCTCTTGACCTCCTCCACATCTCTTTAGTTGGAAACTGAAGTAAGTGAGTCAGAAATCACTTCTTGTCAAACTTCATGCCAGAAAAGGAGCATTATTGCAGTCAGTGAGAAAGCATTTACCCATTCTTCCCTTTTTGTAACTTAAAATTAAACGCTTCTTTCTTGTCCCCTGTGAATTGATCCCCCAATTTCTACTTTAAAATACAAAAAGACTATGAAGAACATACAAATATTGGGCACTCAGTCTCAGTAACATATCATATTTATCACCTTTAATATCTTCTTAATGTCTTTGTGTCTTGTCTTTCTAATTTAGCCATGACTCCACTAGTAAAAATTATATGACTCATGTCCAAGTCCACATTTAGCAAAATTTTTAAAGCATTGTTAGTATGCAGGACAATGAATATGAAATGAGTCCACATTCTTTATTTGGATTAAGTTTAAAGCTTTTCAAATAACACCATTTGAAATGTCATAGTGTGACAAAGCAGCCTTCCCTGTGGGAGGGAGCCTACCCACAGGGTACAAGTCCTAGGGAAAAATACGCTCTTTATCTTACTACCTTGTAACTGCCCTCTACTAGATGTCACAGGAACCATGCACCCAGCATTTTTATTTGTGCATAAAATAAGCCCAAAAATTAACATTAAGGGATTTTCAGATGAAAATCAATCTAGAGGGGCAGTTTGAAATATAGTGATTAATACAGAATAATGTGAGTCAAGGGTACTAAATGATGTTCAAAGGGTCAAATTTGACTTATTTTTATAAAGTTTTATGTGAATGTAATAATTCATTTATGTATTGTCTATGATATATCATATTTACATATTGCCAGTGAATGCCTTCCTACTACAGTGATAGAGCTGACCAGTTACAATGGCCTAAAATATTTGCTACATGTTCCTTTACAGAAAATGTTTACCAAACTCCTACATAAGTGATCATCTACATGGTTTCTACATAGAATCCTTTTCTCTCTTTCCGTCTTACAGAATCTTAATTTGTCTAGATTCCCACCCATCTTCTGCATGGCACATATGTTTCAAAGGCTATTCATCCTCCCCTGTTACTGGAGGTGAGCTGGACTAACCCAAGGTTGGCCCCTTCAGCCTTGTCACATTAGTTGAATGGGAGCACAGGTCTAAACCAATTAGCACATGGAAATCCCTTAACCACAGAGACTTGTTTCAAAAATGGAGTTGGGACCTAATTTGAATCATATGAAGAAAAGATTGCTCATGGTTTCTGGGAAATACATTTCTCCAATTTTAATAGAAAGCAACTGGAAAAGATGCTCTCTCTTCCCTTGAGTTGTGTTGTAAATGGTACTGTAGATATTTTTGCACCAGAAAGAAAACCAGGAGGAAACATCCAGCACAGAGTAGGAATTGAACAGAAATCCATAGTCTCAGCTAACCTCAGAGACTGCCTAATCTCAGAACTTCCTATTACTTGAGATAATTAATGTATCATTCATAAGCCAGTTTGCATATTGGGTTTTCTGTTAAGTGCAGCATAAACATTTCTAGTAGAAAGAAAGATATTTCCACTCCATTTATTTTACAAAAATGTTTCATAGAGCTTTGAGTTTATCTTATTTATTTATGATCCTAAAAATATGCCTATATCTGTACAGACCACTTTCCATTTTCTCCTACCAATATCTCCTGGCAGATGCACCTTTGAATCACTGCTGAACAATTTGTTTGAAGAAAAAAACCTAAGCCCTTAAAACACAGAACCCAAGGTGAGGTCGTATTTCTTTCCTTTCTGGCCTATTTCTCCCATGGAAGGACAAAGTGAGAAGGTAAACTGGGCAGAGAATCACCACCAGCACCTGACTGTGCTAATACCTTAATCTTGGACCTCTAGAACTACAGTATGAGGAAAACTTTCCTGTTGCTTAAGTCATCCAGTCTATAGTAATTTGCTTATGGCAGCTCAAGCTAACTAAACATTTGTTTGAATGAAATATGACCATTCTTTCTGATGCTCATGAGAATCTTTTAATCTACCATAGTTCTTGCCGCTGGTGTTCTTTGATTAAAGACCAGAAAATTCTATGCTCTCTGAAGCCTGAAGCCCTTCATTCACTTTCTGTACACTGCCCGCAGAAAAGTCCAATATTCTTCATATGGCTAATAAAACCTTCCATGTTCCATATTTTGTCCCCTTCTCTGACCTCATCCTGGATCATTTTGTCCTTCCTATTCTACTTTCTAGTCACACTGTTTTTCTGCTACTTTCTTTAAGGACTCTCATCGGTTGTTTCTCCAAACAGTAAGACACACTGCTCTCCTTGCTTGGAATATTTTTCTTTCAACTTTTCACCTACATCATTCTTGTTCATCTTTCAAGTCTCATCCTAAGATTTCATCTTCAAAGATGTTTTAAGTAATCCCCAAGACCAGATTAGCTCTACTTGTTTGTTACATATGCTCATCCACCACACACTTCCCATTTCATAGTACTCCTGTAGCTTATGGCTATTTATTTAAATTTCATGTTGACAAGTATACTGTAAGCTCCATGAGGGCTCAGCACTAGGTCTTCTTTTTGTTCATTATTTGGTCTCAAGTCCTTAGCAGTATCTCAAGTCCCTAACAAAGCAAACCCTCAATATATATGATTCCTGACTAAATAAATAGTTTTGACTATTTTTAAAGATGAATTTATAGAAACCACCAATGTTTAAGTGCAGAATACATTTCTGGTGACTCACAACAAATGGTTTGAAGAGAATGTTGGACAAATACTACTACATTCTTATTCTCTGACTCTGTTTTCTAGAAAACATGTAGAAATTCAGTTTTAAAATTCAAAACTCATTTATATCTTAAAATATATCAGGTTCTCAATCAGGTCCTAAGCATATGCTACCCTCTACTTCTAAACTTTTGCAACACACACTTCAGTAATCTCAGTGTGATGATGAGAAAACTAAGATTACCTATAAGGAGTGAATCTAGAGCTGCAGACATCATCACTACTATCACAGTCCATCTATGTTGACATTCAAAGTTAGAAAACACATTTACCCATGTCTACATAAGGAAAGAATTTGGAGCCAGTTGGGTCAACATGACTCCAGGTCTGGAGACAGAGAGAGAGAGAGAGCGAGAGAGAGAGAGAGAGCAAGAGAGAGAGAGAGAGAGAGAGAGAGAGAGAGAATTCATGCATGTGTGCTTATGTGTGTGTGCATATGCTGCTATGGAACCATCCACCATATTTTATTCACATGTTGATACTCTTACCCACAATGTAAAATAATTCAAATATGCCATTGGAGCCATGTCTGAATCTTTTCTTGACTAGGAGGTACAATGTATATTTAGAGATGGAGGCTTTGAGAAACAATTAGGTTTAAATGGGGTTATGAGGGTAAGGTCCTGATGATGGAATTGGTGTCTTTATAAGAGAAACCATAGAGCTAATATGCATTCTTTCTGTGTCCCTCTCTCTATCATCTTCCCACTCTCTCCCTCTTCTCTCCCTTTTCCCTCTCTCTTCTTCTCTCTCCCTCCTTTTCTCTTTCTGTCCTATTTCTCCCATGTAAGCATAAGGTGATAAGGTACGCTGGGAAAAGAGTCAGCACCAGCACCTGACTATGCTGATACCTTAGTCTTGGAATTTAAACCTCTAGAACTATATAGTATGAGGAAAAATTTTGTTTCTGAAGTCATCTATTCAGTCTATAGTAATTTACTTATGATAGCTCAAGCTGACTATAACATTTGTATACATGAAATACATATCACATCTCCAAAACATTTCTTAAATTTTTCATATCCTTTCTCCACTTCCATTGTCATCTCCCTAGCACAAGTTTGCACAATTTCCCCCAGACAACAGCAAAAAACTTTACTCTCCTCTTAAATTAGAGCACCACACAGTAGCCAAAGAAGCCATTATAGAATATAAATCTGATATTGTCAACACCATCCCTAAAGCATTTCAAAAACTTCCCATTGCTCTTAGAAAAAAAACTTGAGATCTCTTCCAAGGAACTCATCAACTATCTGAACCAAAATTCTATAGTAAATGTAAATGCATATTAAATGCATTTAGAAAACACATCACTAATATTTATACCAACAGAAATTCATAAGATCTTTGAGTTGAATGCTTAATAAAAGTTTATATATTTCATGGAATGTAAGTACACTGACCAAGGTATCTTAAGCTGCTTTGACCCCCAGAGATCATCTGTGCCAGGAGGTTCTCCCAGGGATCAACAAGATTTCAGTTTGCTTGAGGAAAGGAAAAACCTGTTGAGAAAGAGTTAACTTCAAGAAGAAGAAAAAACAAGGAAATAAGCTTCTTTCATTAAATTTTTTAATGTGCTAAATTAGGATTGGGCCTGTAGAACCTGGACCACTTTAAGTTTAGCAGACTTTATAATTCAGCCAAGCCAAGTGTCTGAATCCTTTCATGAATGGGGTGGGGGGAACATGAAATTAAAACAGAATTAGCCAGGTCAATAAAACACTTTAAGAGACTGAAGCACAAATAGCATGAGATGGAGTCCCAGTCAATCAAGTGTAATCCAAAGGAGAGAGGCACCTTCCATCCACATCATTTGACACGTCAGGCAGTGCTGCCACCTTGAAGCGGGACACAGTGGTTCCTGGCCTAAGCACGATAAGGTGGCAGGCACCAGAGTCATGCCTAGAAGTGATAATGACATCTAATAGATGGGTAGAAGGTAATGGAACTCAGTGGAAGATAAAAGTGCCTGATAGCTAGGGAACACACAGAGATGTGGAGTTGGAAAGGAGAGTGTTGTAGTCAGGGGTTACAGGGAGAACAACTGCTACAGGACACAGGGTTTGTAATACTGTTTTATAATAGTCACCCAAGTTAAACACGAGACGGTGCAGGAAAATCTGTCCATAACACTAAGACCCGGGATAGCCGAGGGCCTGGATCCCATAGCAATATCATGCAAGAGTCCCACTAGAGACCCAAATGCGTGACAATGCCTCCCACAGTACCAGCTGGGAATCTAAGAGCCCACAAGGGCTCACGCCAGTTTATTTACGGTTCTGTGCCGGGAAGGCCACAGGTCAGCAGTGGAACTAGAAAGTCTATGCCAGCAGGGTGAAGGAGCTGTGCAGTGGGTTGAGGGTTCTACGTGGGAGCCGAGAAGTCACGCTCAAAAGAAGAAGCGGGGCTGCCCTGAAGAGCACCACAGCCATCCCCAACGGCGACGAGGTCCCGCGCTCCTCCGACGATGGGGAACAGTTGAGCACAGGTCAGGAAGCCAAGCGTGACAAGCTTCTCCAGCACACAGCCTCCCCTCCGGAGCCAGGAAGCGATGTACAATGTGAGGAGCAGAGCTCCTGCAAGATAAATCACAGCCACTCTCACCGATGAGGTCCCGAGCTCCTCCAACGATAATGGCCGAATCCATATTGGAGAAGCCAGCATGACAAGCACCTCCAGGAGAACCAGCGGCTCCAACAGCAACTCTTGGAAGAACCCACAACGCCCCCCTTCTTCTTCTCCACGTCTCTATTATTCTGGCAACTTTCTTCAGGTGGAGCATCTTTACTCAACACCAGCTGAAGCTGGTGCTAAGTTGACCACCAGTTTGTAATCCATAACAGAGAGTAAGAAGGAAAAGTAAGGTAAGAACCAGGGGAAATATTTATCCCTTCCCTTTAAAAAAATCAAATTTTGAAGAGAATATTGATGTCCATCATGTTCAATGATACAATTTTAATAATATTCAATTATTGTAATGAAATAGCTGATAATCCAAGCCAAGGAAGTGGGACATGTAATTGAAATGAGAAGAGTGAAGAGCAAGCAAAATTAGGAAGATGAGCTCAAAGGGATTTCTATGTGCTCCAAGGGAAGTAGAGAGATTTTGAGTTTCCAGGGAAAGGAATGAGAACACAACCTCCAGATAAAGAGAGGAGTGGTTAGTTACTGCTCTATAATTTTAATTAAGATAACAATGGCAACAAATACAGGAGACTCATATCTTCCTTTGGATGAATTTGTGAGAAAGATGTTTCATAGCAATGTTGAATTTAATTTGATTGCCTAAATAGTCTATGAACTACTAGTGGTGATGAACTCTGTTTAACATTCTTGGAGAATTTTCATTCACACAGTAAAAATACAAGCTGCAACATAGATGATATGACAACCCAGTAAACACCATTGGATCAGAGAGCCTAGACTTCACTGAGGCAGTGGGTAATCTTTGAAAAATTAGACAGGGATTTGATGATGCACAAATTCAACTGATATGACAGATTTATGTGGCTTGTAATGGCTTGTGGTTTTGAAATGTAACATGAAATGCCAGACTGTAAATGTTTGAAGACCACCAGCATTGGGGAGGCTGCTCCATAAGGACTGCCACATTATTTATGTTAAATCCGTTTTGCACATTGAGCAGTTTCATTTTCAAAGTGAAGATGAAGGTCCTTGACTTCTAAACCAGAGTACTACACTGACCCCAGAGACATTTGCTTTCCCAACACACTCAGCCTCCACTAATTCAATGGTTGAATTTGGGCAGAAGATATACCACACACTATTTGCTTGTAGTTGTTTGACTGTTTTATTTACAAATCATAAAGACATTTGGGTTGCTGAGCACATCTCTCACTAAGGCTCTTGCCAGCCCGGAGCAGATGGAAACATAAATCAGGCCCTGCCTCCCTTTCTCTATGCATGATCACACAGAACTTTTTGTGTCTGGGGTCCTTTCGTGTCTTGCACACAGTTGTTCTCTCCCTGTCTGTGTGATGGGTCACTGAGAAATCAATGTCCTCCACTGTGGGCCTGAAAGTACAGCCACTTACGGCCATGGAGGAATTTATGCCATATGTCGCTCATTTCTTCTTTCATTTCTCTGTATATTCCTGGACCATCAAGTCATTCAAATGCAATGCATTTTATTATCTGATTATTTCCAGTTTTTCCACTGAAAATTTGTGCTTGCCTTCTTTTGGCACTGTGTGTTTAAATACTTTTAGTAGATATCTGAGGATTTAGATTCATCTTATTTACATCAACTAAACTAAAAACCTTGTATGATAACTTTATTTCTATTTCCTTTATGTTTTTCTTTTTAAATTATTGTTCACACACAGCAAAATATACCTATTCCAAGTGCAGTTGGATGACAAATACATGCATCTATGAAACTACTACCACAATAAAAAACTTTCCCACCAACCTCACAAAATTCCCCAGATTCCTCTGCAGGAAATCACTGACACCTTGGCTGTCATGATCCAGGAGAGTTCTCTTTTCTAGAGTGCCCTAGAAGTAAAATCATACCAAGTATGTAGTTTGTGTCTGGCTTTTTTCCACTGAATGTGGTGTTTTTGAGATACATTTGTATTTTTGCATTTATTGGTAATTCTTCTTTATTTCTCAGTAGTATTCTATTCTTTCACCTATGGATGGATACTTCCGCTGTTTCCTGATTGAAGTTATTATGGCTAAACCTAATAAGAACATCTGTGTGTAAACTTTTTGTGGAATTTGTCCTCTCCCTTGAGTAAATGCCTAGTGATGGATCATATGTTGGTTGTGGGACAGTTCAGGTCAACTGAATTTACTTGACTTGAGAATCACCTAGGGGATTAGAAAAACACACTGTTAGGTGTGTCTGTGTGGACCATGGAGATGTAATCTTGGGGTCTGTATCCAGTCCCTGTCTCTTTCCCTTCTGATGCTGCTTACCTGTTCTGCTTCTCAATTACCATGAACTAAGAAGCTTTGGTCTGTCACTTGCTTCTAACATATCATCTCTGCCTTGCAGTCAGTCAACCATGAATTCAACCTTCTGAAACCATTATTCAAATAAAATCTCATCCTTTTAATTATAGGTGTTTGGTACTTTGTCCCACCTGTAAGAAAACTGATCAGTGTAGAACACTGGTACCAGAAAAGTGGGGTCATTGCTGTAAATGTGCCTGATCAGGTGGTTCAGAAGCATTTGAAACTGGTTTGTGGGAAGAATTTTGAAAAGTTTGGAGAATTAACCTGGAGAAAGTCTACAATATTGCAAGCAGAGCTTTATAAGTGACTCTTGCTGGAGCTCAGAAGACTAGGCTGGCTGTTGATGAGAATATGGAGAGTAAAGACTAGGTTGATGAGATTTCAATTGGGACCTCTAATGGGAGTTGGATCAGGTGTCATGCATGTTGTACTCTGGCACTAAAGTTCTCTACATTTTGTTCATGATGTAAGACTATGGGAAACTAAATTTTAGGGCTATAAACCAAAGAGAAAAAATTCAAGGCAGCCCAATATTCAGGCATAGGTATCAGTACTTCTGGCTTCTTTTATCCAGATTTATAGTGAGAATCAAGAACAAAAAGCAGGTCAAAAAGATTTGAAAAACATGAGTTTTGACCAGAAAATAAACACATGTAAAATTAGGTCAAGGAGAGTATGGTTGCTGAAGATATTAACACTTCTAAAAAGATACCAAGTACTTTAAACTGAGATAAGAAGAAACATGTCTTGAAAGCATTTCAGGAACTGGTAATACTGCATCCTTCATAGACTCAAAAATACAAAAGCATAAAACTTTTATTTGAGGATAGAGACCCTGGGAACTTTTTCAAGAAAGGCCACCTAGGAAATTGGTTTCCCTGGATTCATCTCACTGTGTTCAACCATCCAGGCACTCAGAGGCCACTTCACTGCTTACATTGATAGCAGACCTTGGCATTGTTCATATAATGCTTATTTTACTGGCATACAGAATAGTATGTAAATAGGGAGGCTTCCACTCAATTTTAAAGAAAGATCTTGGACACCAGGCAAAAATGTGTGATAGGAACAGTGTCCTTGCAGAAACCACTGAAAGTATAATGTGTATAGTTGTGGAAATAAAGCCAGTGCTGTAGTGGAGATCCCAGGAAGTTGGGGATGCTAAGAGCAAGGAAAGCTGTGGTAGCAAGCGTAGCCAGCCCAAGACAGAGGTCATGTGGGCTGCAACTGGCAAAATTATAGGGTTGGTGCTGCCCAAACCCTTGGCACTCATCTCTCGCCATCATGTTCCCTGGATGCTGGATGGGTACATACGAGATTCAACATTTTCCCTGCTGAGTTTCAGTCTAGGTTTTGTCTTATTCTCTCCCCACCATTCTTTTTTCTTTTTTTTTTATGGAATGGGAACTTCTAACATGTACCATTTTGTATAGTGAATATGTAACTTGCTTTTTGAGTTTTCAGATGTTCATAGCTAAGAGCATGATTTGCATCTCAGGCGATGTTTTCAATTTAGATTTTTTAATAATACTGAAATTATTGAGATTTTAGGTGGGCATTACTGCATTTTTTGGTTATATTGGAATATTTACATCAGGTAAGGTGGATTTATGACCTTGTAATTACTTTGAGATTAAGTGTGAGTAAGAACATTGAATCTACTGGAAGATAGGATAGCAAGACATAGGCGTAGGCAAAGACTATGAAAAAACCTAGATCATAAGAAATATATTAGAAAGAATAAACAAATGGAATCTTGTCTTATTCAAAACCTTTTTTTACAGCAAAACAAATTATCAACAGAATGAAGAAACAACACACTGAGTGGGAAAATTTTTGCCAACTATTCCTCAGGAAAGGGACTAATATCTAGAATATATAAAGAACTAAAAAAATATTGGACCCCCACCCAATTTAAAGACCTCATCCAAAAATGGGGACATGAAATGAATAGATCCTTCTCAGATAAAGTAGAAATAGCAGATAAATATGTGAAAAAATGTTCAATATCACTGTTAATTGGAGAAATGAAAGTTAAAACAATGCAGAGATCCCACCTTTTTCCAGGAAGAATGGCAATTATCAGGAAATCAACCAATAACAAATGCTGGTGAGGATGTAGGGCAAAAGCAAAAAGTTTCCACTGTTGGTAAGGATACAGACCAGTGTAACCACTGTATAAAACAGTGTAGAGATTCCTCAAAAACTAAAACTAGAGGTTTCATTTCACCCAGGTGTTCCCCTTCTTGATATCTTCCCAAAAGAATTAAAACATTATACCATAGCAATGTATTCATACCCATGTTTACAGCAGCACAGTTTCTCATAGCTAAATCTTGAAAATAGTTCAAATGCCCATCAACAAATGAATGGATAAAGAGGTGTTTTCTTTAATACAATGGAGTACTACCTAGCCATAAAAAAGGATAAATTTGAGACATTTATAGGTAAATGAGTGGACCTTGAGACCATACTCTTAGGTGAAATAAATCAGACACACATGTGTGAATATTGCATTGTTTCTCTGGTGTGAGAAACCAAAAGTGTGAATAAGGACCATAATGTATACTAGATATTAAGAACTAGGAAGAAAATGGTCAATTGGGAAGAGGAACTAGGGAGCTGGGAGGGGGAATGGAAGAAAGAGAAAAGAAAAAAAGAGAAAACAGAGAGAAGTTTAAGCAAGGCTTTTGCAAGTGAGTCCGGGAGAGAAGGATTGAAAGGAGGATAAGGGAATGGGAAAAAAAAATGAAAGAAGCCATGTACAAATGCAAAGTCCCTATGATGAAGGTGGTTATTACGTATAGTTAAAATGTACCAATAAACAATTAATTAAAAAAAAAACAAGATGTATTTGGGTGTCAAGCCGAGAAAGTGAAGTGTGATAGTTGCCATGAACTAAGCACCTTCGCTCTGTTACCCCTTGCCACCATGCTGTTCCTTCCTTGGGGACAGCTAACTAGGAACTAGACCCTCTGAAACCAAAAGCCAATTAAACCTCTCCTCATAATGATAGTAATGCTAAACAATATAGATTGTAAATTTAAATTCGTAAGAACATCCAAATAAATTTCCTTCCAAAGTTGCTCTTTGTGTCTACCAGCAGCTATTTAATAAGCTTGAATTAATATGTTTTATAACGCCAAAATTTGTATGCAAAGGAATGCCTCCTCTTTATGGTCTAATTGTTATATATTTCCACCCCCAAATTTTTTTTTATTTTTTATTTTTTTTTATATTTTATTAATAATAGAAGACAAGGCAGAAGAGAATCCCCCATACTTGCTACATTGCCCGCTGTAAAGTGATGCTTCGGTTGCTGACCAGAGGCCTGGCCGAATCTACAAAACAAAAGTTGGTTGATGTTCCTTGGTTGCTATCAATTTAGCCAGACCTCCGAAACAGCAGGTTGCTGATGGTGGTGGTGGGGGGTTGTCCCTGATTCCAAGCCAGCGTGCCGGTGCCGCTCGGTCCGGGCGGGGGCCCTGCGAGGAGCCCCTCTGGTTCTCCTCCAAGGTCCTGGGTTCAGGACCCCGGAAGGCAGTCCATGTTTAGTCCTGATCTGTGCCTGCGCCGCTCAGTCCCTCCACCCCAAAATTTATGCTTAATAAATAGTGTGAATTTATTATTTAAACAAATATTAACTGCATCTGATAGACCTTATGTGAAAACTTTCAAAACACATACACTCTAGAATCATAAGCTTCTAACTTCAGTGTGTGGGTCGGCTTGTTGTACTCTCAAGTTTTATTTTTTGTAATGTTCTTACACCTAAGGAATACCAGTTGAAACACAGTAGGTGTTCAGTAATTATTTGTTGAATAAATGAGTATTTACATCTTCTGAAAGTTTTCCTGGCACCTCGAAATGTGTCATATTGTTGTGAAGTACAATAATTGTAGTTATTTGAAATGACTTGTCCAACAATTTGGACTACTTGGAATATAGCTAAAAACTAGGAAGAAAAATAGACAAAAGCACTAGAAATTAAATTTTTAAAAAATTTTAGATGTATTCTAAACAAATCTCATACTTTCTTATTCAATTTCAGGAGACCCATAAGGCTTTCGGTTTATGGTTCATGTTTGCTATTTTAAAACATCATGTTTCTTAAGAATATATGTACTTTAAAACATTCAAATGATATAGAAGCAACTATTATAGGATGAAAGTCTAATTCGAAACTCAGAAAGCCAAGTCTTCTAAGAAATGCACACATTTTAAAGTACTCAAATGAAGCAGGCGTGAATATTGTAGGACGAAAGTCCATTTCCAAAATCAAAACTCCAAGTCTTCCCCAGAGACCTATTCCTAAAAGTTTCTGATATACTTTCATAAAATCTTAATGAATATATAAGCATATCATTGTCTATGCTCTTTATCTATAGGTATACCGACATGTATATAATTACACTTAGACCTATTTCACCCTTACATTCCAAAGGACATTAACATCTATCTTATTGTTACTAGACAGTGAGAAAAATGTGTGTGCGTTTTCCTTGTTCTTTTCAGAACCAAATAGGTTCCAATATAATACTGTATGCATACTCGATATCTGCTTATATATGGCAGGAATGCATACTTTTGCTAATTCATAATAGAGCTGAAATTGTAATAAGTATACTTGGATACACATCTTTATTATTGTGGACAAAATTTATCTTTAGCATACATTTCTAAAAGAAGAATTCCTGGGTTAAAAACAACTTCTACTTTTCCTCTAGTGCTTTCAAGCATATATTCTTCACATCTAAATTTCTGGTCTGTTTGGAATTTATTTTGGATTGAGGTAATGATTTAGGTGCTTTCTTCCAACCCAGTTGTTTATCAGTTATTCCTACCTCATTTACCAGATAAATTATTACTCTCATATAATATGGCATAACACTGTTGAACTAAATTACCAAATGCATTTTCATGTACATACAAACTCTTTATTTGATATTTTTATTTGTGACTCAGTACCAGTTTTAGTGACATAGCAACTAAAATACAATGTATTTGCATGTCTGATCAGGCAAATCCTATCAAACCCATGAAACTTATTTTTAAAAATGTAGTCATCTGCAGTTTTTGTAATTAAGATTCTAAGTCATCTTGGGTTGACTTACAAAAAAATCTTGACACTACTATACTGTATTGGAATAGCATTAATTTACTAAGTGATAATTCATATTTTTCTGATACTAAGATTTATTTTCCTAAAGATAATACTATTTTATATTAATACATCTTTCAGGATTCTCAGAAGAATTTAACATAACCTTCATATTAATCTTACATGTCAAGTTTATTCCTGCTCTTTTCTAAATAGATCGTTTCTTCTACTCTATTATGTTGGACACTATTGATTTTTGAAATATTAACTTAAAAACTAGTCAATATTATGAACCCTTTGATTTCTATTAGTTTTTTTTAAATTTTTGCTTTATTCTCTTGGAGTTCTCAAGGGTAAAATTGTCATATATAAATAAAGATGATTTTACTTCTTTTTAGATTTTATTCTCTCTATTTCTTTCATCTCCATGCACTGTGTCATGCAACCAGAATGATGCTGACAAGCAAAGAGAGTGACTCCTTGCCTTATCTCTGTCATTGATGGACCTGTTAAAATTACCACTGAACATAAAGTTGTTAGGTTCCTTGAAATTAATTTTAGCACTAAAGTAATACACACCCATTCTTGATATAGTAAAAGTTAAATTTTACCAAAGACATTGTTGGCACTGTCACAACAATCATTTCCTTTTTGTCATAATAAGAACATTCTACCACTGATATCTTTGAGTTACTAACGTTGAACCATGTTACTAGAATGAGTGTCAATACATTGGAGGGCATTTTTAAAATCTATAATTACTGCAGGAATCTAATCTTTACTCTTTAATTTTAGGTTTTTATGTGAATATTAATCTATGTAAGATTGTTCTTTGCTTTTCCTTTCTGTGCTATGTATTCAGATTTTATAATCCATGTAATAGTAGCTGTCAAAATAAATTCAAATGCTATCTGTCTCCTCAGACAATTTTATCTGATCCTTAAAGGTTTGAACAAATACATCCGTGATCTTGTGTGGCTAGTGCATTACAAAAATAGAAAAAAAAAATCCCTCAGTCTCTTATCTATGTAGATTAAACTATTAAATTTCCTGTCTTCTGAGGCAATTGGAGTTACTAGAAAATCATCTATTCAATAAAGGTATTCACATTACCTTTCACAAATATAATAAAGTATTATCTTATGAATATTATGTGGAGCCATTTTTCTGAATATGCTGTCAGTTTTGCCACCGTAATTTGTTTATATTTGTGCTCTCCTTCCATTTTATTGTACTTTTTATTGTGTTGTCTATTTCACCTATACTTTAAAAAACACATTTATTGCAATTAATTGATAAATTTACCATTTTCTAAATTTTAATCTATTAACCTATACTGTATCCTTATCAATTCTCTTTTTCTATACAGGTATATAAGTTTCCTACACCACTTTGTTGAGATGATTTTCCTTTCTTCACTGAATGGCTTTGGCTTCTTGGTCAAAATTCAGTTGACCAGGAAGGTCCCTGACACTGGCGTCTCTTCTGTTCTATTGAAAGGTTTGTGTTTATGCTAATGATGCAATACTTTGATTGCGACAGTTTTATATTAAGTCTTAATATTAGGTGAAGTAAGTATTCAAACTCCATTTTTTTCAGAATTGATTTTGGATATACAGGATCCTTTGTATTTTCATATATGTTTTAAAATCAGTTTATCAAGTTCTACAAAAATACTAGCAGATTTATTGTAAATTGTTCAATATTTAGAGCAAGTTGGGAATAATTAACATTTTTCACAGTGATAAATCTTCCAAGCCACAAACATGGCAAGTATCTCCATTTACTGAAGCATATTTTAAACAATATCACATAGATTTTAGTATATAGATTCTTGTACACTTTTCATTAAGTTGCTTGTTGCTTGCTTTTTAGAATTTTGTGAATGTTTAAACATTTAATTACTATTTACTCATTGTTGGTTTATAAACAATTGAATTTTATATATTGTCACTGTGTCTTGTAAATTTATTTGTTCATTTTCATAGATACTAAATCTACATGCATCATTATGATATGTACTAAGATAATTTTACATCCTTTTTCAATAGTTTGGTTTTTTCTTCCTTGTCCCAGGTTATTGCACTGAGGAAGATTTCAAACATAAGTTTTAGTACAAATGAAGAAATAGACATTCTCATTGTATGACTGGTCTATTGTATAAGAACTTTACCATTAAGTATATTTTAATTCTATACTTTATCATTAAATATAATTTCTGCATTTTTTTACTGTTTACCAATTTGAGGATATTTTCTTCTCTTTCTACTTTGCTGAAAATGATTATCATATATGAATATGGAAGACTGTCAAATAGTACTTCCACATCTATTGCAATGGCCATTTGATTTCCTTTATTTTTTTAATGTAGTGAATTACATGGATTGAGTTTGGTGTTAAACCAACCTTATGTTTTTAGACAAGTTCTACTTGGTCATGATATATGAATCCTTAAACGTATTGCTGGATTTTATTTATTAATAATTTGGTGAGAATTTGAAGTGGATGTTCATAAAAGAGATAAATCTATAAAGTTTTTTTCTTAGCCGGGCGTGGTGGCGCACGCCTTTAATCCCAGCACTCGGGAGGCTGAGGTAGGCGGAGCGTTGTGAGTTCGAGGCCGGCTTGGGCTACAACGCGAGCGCAAGGTCGGCCTGAGCTACATAGTGCAACCCTGCCTCAAAAAACCAGGGCCGGGAGTTTGGCTCAGTGGCTTAAGCACCTGCCCTGGCAGGCGTGAGGTTGTGAGTTCAATCCCCGGTGCCGCAAAAAAAAAAAAAAAAATAAAGTTTTTTTCTTGCAATGTCACCACCTGTTTTTTTTCCAGTGTATACTTTTCTCATAAAATAAATTTGAAAGTGAGAAATTTTCTGCTGGTTTCTGAAATTGTTCATGTAAAATTGCTATTCTTTACTCCTTATTTGGTGGAATTTTCCAACAAGGTTACTTGAACTTTTGGTTTTCTCTGTAGGAAAGTATTTAATGACTTAATTTCTTAAAAATAAGTCTCTTTCATATTTTCTTTGAAGTCAGTATCAATTATGGTAAGTTGGTTTACAAGAAATTTGACCATTTTATCTAATAGCTAATGTATTTTTTATTATTTTCTTTTTTGGAAATTAACACTGTTAATATATTGCATATTGTTATCTTAGAAGTAGTTGTTCAGATTACAAGATCTAGTATTAAAAAATGATCAAATGTCTGTAAGATTTGTAGCAATATTCATTTCCTTCCTTATATTGGTGCCTAAGTATTTTTTCTTGATCAATTTTGAGAGGATCATTAATTAATTAATCTTTTCAAAGGATTTGCTTATTTTGGATTTGATTTTCTCTGTTCTCTAATCTATCAATTTTGTCTCTCAGCTTTATCTTTTCTTTGTTCTGATTATTTTGTGCTTAAATTTTTCTTTCTTCTCAGCTTTTAAATCATTCATCTTTTTAAATATGATCAAAGCTAGAATTTTCTTATACATACTAATTTAGCAGCATTCTACAAATATATTATGCTATCATTATCACTCATTAAAAGTATTTTCTGATTTTTTTTTGACCCATGATACTTGTTTATAGTGTTGCATCTGATTTCTCTTGGAAAATGTTTTCATGTGCTAAGGAGAATATGTGTTAGTCTGTTTCCTGCTGTGTAACAACAACAACAACAACAAAAACCCCCTGCACTCTGGGTAGCATAAAGAATAGAAGTTTGTTTTTGGATTATTTTTCTGGTGGCTGAAAAGTTCAATACTAACGTGCCAGCCTCTGTTCACCACATGGTGAGGGCCTTCTTTCTGCATTATTATGTGGTAGATGGCACCCCATGGTAAGATAAAGCAAGTGTATTAACGCTGATCTCTTTCTCTTCTTGTAAAGTCACTCATGCAATCACAGAGGTCCCACCCTCTACATCTCAGAAAATCCTAATTACTTTCTGAGGAACCCACCTCCAAACACCATTAATGATGAATATAAAAAATAAGTTTCCAACATATGAATTCTGAGGGACACACAGAAACCACAGCAAATACTCAGGAAAGTTTTACAAACAGAAGGTAAGTGAGTTTGGCTGTTAAACTTATTCTCATTGTCTATATTTTTTTCTTTTGGTACTGAGGATTGAATTCAGTGTCTTCACACTGCACTATATCTTCAGTCCCACCCCCTTTAATTTTTTTTCCCATAATGTCTTGCTAAGTCACCAAGTTGTCTAGACTGGGCTCCAACTTGTGATTCTGTTGCCTCAGCTTTCCAAAGTACTGGGATTATGACATTTTTACTGATACTTTCGTGTATTCATACTCTATAATTACCAAGCCAAGAATATTAATATCTCCAACTAAATTGTGGACTTTTCTATTTCAAATACAGAATTTTTCAAATTCTGTCAAGTTTGGCACACCACATTTTTATAGCAAGGATTGAAGTATATAAACATTTAGAATTTCAATGACTTTTATGTGAATTTGTACAGTTATGTTACAAATAAAATTCAGGCTCAAAAAAGGTAGAACAATTTTTAGTATCTCAATTTAAATTTAGGAAGATGGGTTCTCATCAAGAGAGACAGAAAAACACCAAGGGAATGAAGATACAGTAGCACATTTTCAAGTTGGATTGCTTCAGAGTTTTCTCATACAATTGAATATTTAGTAGACCAGAAATGCTCACAATTGGTTAAAGAAACTAGAAAATAAGAACTAGTCCATTATCTTGAACAAAATTACAAAATCTGATTTATCCTATCATTTATTCTTCACTTTTATGGCTCTGGAAACATGTCATACTTAAGAATAGTGACCAAATTTGTTTTTGTACTTAGATCCTTTTTATCTAAAGCCTTAATTCTCAAGCCTTCTTGTTCATACAAAGAGGCCAAATTTAAAAAAATTTATCTGCATGAGAAGCCACAAGTAATATCAATCTACTCTAAAATTTCAAATGATGACGGATAACTAGCTAAGACATAATCTAGTTTTATCAAAATTTTCAGGTTGATTGTAGTCTGCTAGAATTTCTAAGATTCTGCTTAGAAGAGTGTGCTTGATAAAAGCCACACGCAGTGTGGATTTTATTTCCATATATTTGGATATATATGTAAAAACAAGAAATTTGAGGATATGGTTACATCAAGTGTACCGTAAGCTAGCTAGAAAATATCAAGGTTCACATAGGCAGGAAGTGTGTGAGTATTATGAGTTTTAATATAAAACTTTTAAAGAATAGTAATTTCAACATTGCTGCAGCCAAAGAAAGATCTGTCACTTTTCATTATGATAAAGATTCTTAAATATGTTAGGAAACAGCCTCGTTTGTAAAACATACCGGTGTCCTTGCTATTCTGTCTTCTCTGTCTGACTGCATGCTTGCAAACTGTTAACTATGCCCCATTTGCAGTTTTGCTCAAGAAAGGGTAATTTTTTTTTTTTTTTTTTTTTTTTTTGCGGCACCAGGGATTGAACTCACAACCTCGCGCCTGCCTGACAGGTGCGTAAGCCACTGAGCCAAACTCCTGGCCTTGGTTTTTTGAGGCAGGGTCGCACTGTGTAGCTCAGGCCGGTCTTGTGCTCGCATTGTAGCCCAAGCCGGCCTCGAACTCACAACGCTCCACCTACCTCAGCCTCCCTAGTGCTGGGATTAAAGGCGTGCGCCACCACACCCGGCAAGGAAGAGTAATGTTAAGAGAGAAACAAAAACACAGTTTAAAAACATTGAACAAACATTGCTCAGCCCAAATGAAGCAGAGATGAGTTGGATAAGAGGAAGTAGTTGGACAAATTCAAGGAGAATGTATTTGAGGGGAATATATAGAAAACAATCGCCATAGAAAGAGCCAAGGAAGGAAAATACGATAGAACTTCAGGAAATATGGCCAACTAGGAAAAAAGAAAGAGTTCAAAAGGTGAACTAAGAGCATTCTATTCCTTCACTGTTCCCAAAGCCCAGAGATGGCAGAAATCACATTCAGAAAAAGTTCCAACTCACACTAAAAGAAAATGCAGTATAAATAGTGGAAAACTGAGAAATCCTTACAAAATAAATTACAGAATTGCAAGGGAAATCATGGATAAAAACACAAGCAGCAGAAGATAGTGGTCAAAAGGAAGCACCTCTCCCAGTGTGCCCTCATCTTACTACTGATAAATAATATGAGCAGGAGGCTGTGAAGCAGTTGAGGGTGTTTTCCCAGATTCTGGATCCTCAAGCAGTGAGACAGGGGAACGATTTTATCATCACCACTGTGTGCTTACCACACAAGAGCAAAAAAGTGGATGCTTGAGCTAAAGAGCAGTAGGAGTCCCTTGGGACTCCTGTGACATCTAAGGGCAAAAAGTAGACTCCACTTTTGGAAAGCTTGCAAGTTGTTCACCTCACCTGT
Organism: Dasyprocta punctata; assembly: GCA_004363535.1. NCBI lineage: Eukaryota > Metazoa > Chordata > Mammalia > Rodentia > Dasyproctidae > Dasyprocta > Dasyprocta punctata. The sequence continues at coordinate 32,623 of RJWM01012682.1, forward strand.
ATGCCATCACCCCCTTTACTGAAGTCATCTTGCAATGTGCCTAGCTGGTAGTAGGCAGCTGGCCAAAGTCTCCAAGTAAACTCTGGGTAACAGGATAGGTACAAATACTGTGGAACTCACGAGTGATAAATGTACGACCAGCTTGGTGAAAGGGAGGAGCAAACTGCAGCAAATGGATCAAGAAACAGTAATTCAAATATTAGGACTTTACAATAGGTAGTTTAATATCATCAAGCATAGGCAAGAAGATACAGTTATGTGCTTTATAACAATGTTCAGTCAGTGACATGACAATCTTTCGGTCAGTGACATGTGATGGGTACACTCATCACCACGTGACATTGTAGCCATCTTAACTCATGTAAATTCATTCATTTATGCAATGATGAAATTGACTTACTTGTAATGCATCTCAGACAGTAGACCCTACTCTAAGCAATACATATTTTATCACATTTATTTAAAAAACACGCAAAGATCTTTATGTTCATTACTTAAAGATAAAAACTTGAAAGAGATGCAGAACGAACAAAGTAAAAAATGAACTGAAAGAATAAAATCAATATGTTTTCTCCAAAATGTAGCACAAGAGCACAAGATAAATGGAATAACACAAAAAAAGACATAGGGAGACCAAATATAGATTCGTGCAGTAAAGTGTAGGCTGTGGATCTGAATGACTAGGTAGACTTCCAGCTCTGTGTAATCTTAAACAACTGACTAAATTTCTTATATGTCAATTTGCCCATAAAGAAAATGGTGGTAATAAAGCCTGTTCCATGGAGTTGGCATGAATGTTAAATGAATTAATGCAAGTAAATCACTTAAAGTAAGATGTGGCCCATAGTAAGTGGCAGGTGTGTTTTAGAAGAAAGTAAAGGGTTGGTGGAGGAGGGGTAAATATTCAAAGCAAATATAGAGAAAAAATTCCATTCACCAAAAGAAACTACAGGGAACTGGTTTAACATTTTCACTAAATGCCCAGCAAGTAAATAAAAATAGAGTAAGCCAGGAACATAAAAGGAATATCAGTATATCAAAGTTAAAAAAAACTTAAAAATTTTAAAACAAAGAAATTAATGATGTACAAAGCTATCAAAATCGTACAGATACTAGACTTTTCATTAAAATCCATAAATAAAAGAGCAAAAATTCTACACACTGAGGGAAAATGAGCTTGGACTTAGAATTTGATACCAATTTGCACTATTGTTAGATATATGAAGACAGCATGCACATGTTTTCAGGTGTAAAACTCAGAGTGTTCATTAGACTGTTCTGATATTATTATTGATTGATTCTAGTAAGCAAAACAAAAAACAAATTCAAGAGAAAGTTGCAGCTTAAAACAAAATAAAATCATGATTAGTAAAATAATCCATACAACTTTCTCATAAATTTATATGAGTAAGAATGGCTTAAAAAGGTAATAGCTACTTAAAAGAAAACCATAAGCTTCAATCATCAGAACAAACAAACAAAAAAAAAAACAGCAAACCCTTAAAGAGGGAAGAAAATCTGATTTTCACTATTACCATATTACAACATTCAAATTTCCAATTTTCAACAGAAATCATAAGGCATACAAAGAAACAGGAAAATATGGCCTATTCAATGAAATAAAATAAAGTAATATAAATAATTCCTGATGAAGAACAAACATTAGACCTACTGCATTACAACTTTAAAACAATCATCTCAAATATTTGTCAATAGATAAAGCAAAACATGAGAAATGAAAACTAAAAGAAATCAGAAAAATTGATAATGAGTAAAAGAGTAGAAATAAACATAAAGAGAATTGGACAGAAATTCCGGATCTTAAAAGTGCAATTTAAATGAAAAATTTACTAGATATGTTTGTGTTATTATATTTTTTAAATGATTTAAAAAATAAGTGATAACCAAAGGGAAACTGGGACACCTATAGTACTATAAGAAAAATAGAATTTAAATAAAAAGTATTACAGGAGACAAAAAGGACAGTATAGACATATGAAAGGCCCAATTGATCACTAAGAGCAAACAAATATAAACACATTGCACCAAATAATAGATCCTCAAAATGTATGAAGAAAGATATTACAGAATTGAAGGTACAAGTAGAGTTTAGTAATAATTATTAGAGTCTCCAATAGGCCTCTTTCAATGATAAGCAGAACATTTAGACAGAAAACCAATAGGAAATAGAGAATTTAAACAAGAGGATAAACAACTACACCTAATAGAAATACATTGAACACTTCATGCAACCACAGCATAATACACATTCTTCTCAGTGCGCAGGGAGCAATATACAGAATAGACCACATATTAGGCCAAGAAAAAGACAATAAATTTAAAAATATTAAAATCATATAAAATATCTTCTCTGAGTAAAAGGAATGAATCTACAAATTAATGACACTTAAAAATGAAAAATTCACAAATATGTAGCAATTAACACACTCTAAAGAAGAAATCAAAAGGAGAAATAAAAAGCAACTTGAAATCAACAAAAATGAAAATAAAAGGAGATATCAAACTTCAGGCATGAACAGAAAAAAGTGCTCAGAAGGAAATTTACTGTTGTAAACACCTAGGTTTAAAAAAAAATATCCAAAATCAATAAACCTAACATTTCATCGTGTGAAACTAGAAAAAGGAGAAGAATAAAAATTAGAGTAGAAATGCATGAAACTGAGAATAGAAACACAATAGTTTTGTTTGTTTCTTTTTGGTTAAACATATTGTGTAGGGGAGAGAGGGAGAGAAGGAGTAAGATTAGGGAGAAAGAGAGAGGATATAAATGATATGTGAATTGGAGACATTACTACAGATATTACAGAAACATAAATCATTTTGAGTGAATACTGCAAATAATACCATGCCAACAAATCAGATAGTCTATGTGAAGTGCACAAATTCCTGGAAACAAAAAGTTATAAAAATAGACTCAGGAAAAAAGAGAAAATATAAATAAGCATATAACAAATACATAGGTTGTATCTGTAATACATAGCTTGTATCTGTAATAAAAATAACTTCCCAACAAAGAATTCTTATGACTAGGTAGCTTCACTGCTGAATTCACATAAGAATAGTTTACTGCTTTACTCCTCCTGTAATGTTAATGTTACCCTGGATCATGGAATGGATAATGCTAACCGCCCCCCTCCATTGATCTATAAAAGTCTCACTCATTAATTTAAAATGAAGTTCTTAAGATAGGTCCCTGATCCAATATAACCATTGTCTTTAAAAGGAAGAGAAAGAAAGATCAAGAATACATTTCAATAGAAAAAAGGCCATGTAAAGAGCAGGCACCCACAATCTAAGGAGAGAAAACTCATAGGAAGCCAATCATGTTGATACCTTTATCTTGAGCTTCAAATTTATGTAACTGTGAGAAAGCAAATTGCTGTTGTTTTTATCTGTGCCATTTTGTTATGGTAGGTCTAGCAAACTAATATATTCTGATATCAAAACCAGAAAAAGACACCATGATAAAAGTAAAGAAAGAAATTTAAAGATCAGTATCTCTTATAAATATGGATTTGAAAATCCAAAACAAAACATTAGCAAATTGAATTTAGTAGCATATTAAAAGCAGTGTACACTATGACCAATTAAGATTCATCTCACAAATTAAAGGGTGGTTCAATTTAAGAAAATCAATGTAATGCACCAAATTAATAGAACAGAGGGAAATTTTTAAAAAATGGAACTATGTGATCATTTAAATCTGTACTGACACAAAATAGTTAATAAATAAAAAGTATTTAATAAGTTCCAATATTCTTTCATGGCAGAAACACTCTGTGTTAGTTATGGTCCTCTAAAGGAATAGAATCAATAGAAAATATATGTATAATTATCCAAGGGAAGTTAGTAGGTAGGCTTGTAGGATCAGATGTGAAGGGTCCGCGATGGGCTTCTCTGTATTGGAAAATCTGAGAATCCAGCAGATGCCCAGTCCAAGAAGATGGAAGCTACAGAATAAGATGATCAAGGATGCAGTACAGTCCAAGGTTGAAGACCTGGAAACTCACTGTAGATTTTCTGGGACAAATCAATGTTGGGGGCTAAAGAAACTGGAGATAAAATTGATAGTAAAAACTGGAACTCTTTCAAAATGAGAGCACTTCCTTCTTTGCCCTTTTTTTTCCATCTAGACTACAAAGCGAATGGTTGGTGCCACCTCATCTAGGGTGTATTTTCCCACTTCAGTGTGCTGGCCTGCATGTCAATCATTCACAGATGCCCCCAGAACTATGTTTTACCAATCTGCTTGGTGTTCCTTAATCCATTTGAGCTGCCATATCATGATTAATTGTCACATACTCAGAACTACAAATAAAATAAAAATAAGATAAAAGCATTTATTAAGTGGTGTAGCTAACATACTCAAAAGTAAAAGACTGAAAGACCAGGAACAAGACTAGCATGCCCAGTGTCATCACAACTATTCAACATTGTGTTTAAAGTTCTAGACAGAGGACTGGGGATACAGATCAGTGGCACAAGTGCCTGCCTAAGCTCTAGATGGACAAATTAGACAATAAGAATAAATAAGAAGTATCCCAAATTTGAAAGGAAAAAATGACACTATGTTTATTCAAGGATGATATGAGCTTAAATATAGAAAATCCCAAATAATACACAAAATACTAAATAACTAAACCAATTCAGCAAAGGTAAACATTGACATATGAAAACCAGCAACAATGAACAATCCAAAAACACAAAACATAAAAATGTTATTTTTACTGTAATATTTAGAAGAACAAAATATCTAGAAATAAATTTAACAAAACTAATAAAAGATTTGTTGACCAAAAACTATAAAATATTGCTGAAAGAAATTAAAGATGATGTTTAAAAATGAAAATGTATTTTATGTCCATGGATTGGTAAACTCATGTTAAGAGGGCATGTTATGCAATAATTGGTGTATTTTTCAGAGGTGGATGGAACTAGGATGTGTGATATGACATTAAGGATGTGATGCTGGGACTGATTCATGGTGCAATGTTGGGATTCAGGGTGCCCTATCCTGGGTGTGAGTGATACCTGCTCTAGGGCAGGCAGTTAGCCTGGATAGAATATAAGGTACTGAAAGAGGCTGCTCTTGTGGTTGCTTGCCGCTTGCTGCTTCTCTGCTTTGCTGCCTTCTTGTCTTCTGCCCATCATGAACTGTTTTTCCTCTGTGATAGCCTTCTGCCATGCTACCCTTCCTTGGAGTCAGCCAGTTTTGGACTGAAACCTCTATCCATTGTGAGCCAAAGTAAACCTTTCCTCCTTTGATATTAGGTTTTAGGCATTTCGTTTCAGCAACAAGAAAAGTAACTAAAAAGGCAGTTGTTCCCCCATGAAATTCAGTGCACTTTCTATTAAAATTCAGGGTTTTTTTGTTTTGTAACAATTGAAAAGCTGATCCTTAAATTATTCTGGAATTAAAAGGAACTCTGAATAGCTAAACCAGTCTTGAAAAAGGAAAGCAAGATAGCAAGATTCCAACATCCTGATTGTAAAACTTGTGTAAAACTACAATAATCAAAAGACTGTGGCACTGCCAAAAGACTAGATGCATAGATCAATGAAATAGACACAATTAGTAGTCAATTAGTAGTCAATTAGATGCCAGGACCATTTAAAAAAGAAAAGAGATGACTCTTCCACAAATGAGGGTGAGGTAAGGATATCCTTGGGCAAAAGAAACAAGCTAGGCCTGTGCTTTATGACAGATAAAAATTAATTTAGCATGGATAAATAAGGTAAATATAAGAGCTAAAACCATAAAACTTGCCAGCCGGGCATGGTGGCACATGCCTTTAATCCCAGCACTCGGGAGGCTGAGGTAGGCAGAGCGTTGTGAGTTCGAGGCCGGCTTGGGCTACAACGCAAGTGCAAGGCCGGCCTGAACTACATAGTGTGACCCTGCCTCAAAAAACTATGGCTGTGAGTTTGGCTCAGTGGCTTAAGCACCTGTCTGGCAGGCATGAGGCTGTGAGTTTGATCCCTGGTGCAGGGAGAAAAAAAAAAAAAAAAACCATAAAACTCTTAGGACAAAATATAGGGTTAAATCTGAATGATCTTGAATTTGGCAATGAATTACTACATGTCACGCTGAAAACAAAAGCAATGAAAGAAAAATAGATTGAATTCATTAAAATTTACCAAAATTAAAAAATTTTATGCCTCATATGGCATTATCAATAAAGTAAAAACATAACCTACAGAACAGGGTAAAATATATGAAAATATTTGCAAATCATGTATCTGATAAAGACACAGTATCCAAAATGTATAAATAACTCCTATCTCAACAAAAAATCAAAGAGCCCAATGGGCAAAGAACTTGAATAAACATTTCTATAAAAACATGTAAATGACCAACAAGCAAACTAAAAGATACTCAAGGTTATTAGTCCTAAGAGAAATGCAATGCAATCCTCAATAAGGTACCATTTTATATGTACTAAGTTGGCTATAATACAACAAAATTAAGGAAAACCCACAAGTGTTGGTAAGGATATAGGAAAATTAGAACCCTTACACATTGCAAATAGAAATATAAAATGGTGCGGATGTGGACAAAAAAGTTGACAAGCCCTCAAAAGTTCAGTGTAGAATTACCAGATGACTCAACACTTCTACTGCTAAGATTGTATTTGAAAGAATCAAAAACAATACTCAAAGAATATGTATGCATGGTTATATCATCACCATTTATAATTGCCAAAAATGAAAACAGCCCATAGTCAATGAATTCAAAAATTGGTAAACAAAGTGTGGTATATAAAACAATGGAATATCATTCAGTTGTTAAGGAGAGTGAAGTATATATTCATGTTACAATATGAAGGAACCTTAGAAACATTTTGGTAAGTGAAAGGAACCAGACAAAAAGATCACACATTGTATGATTCTATTTATATGGAATATTCAGAAGAAGTAAATCTATCAAAATAAAAAACCTATTCATGGTTCCTAGGGGCTGTGGAGAAGAGGAATTGGGAAGAACTGTTTAATGGTACAGGGCTTTATTTTGGAACAAGGAAAATGGTTCAGAACATGATAGAGGTGGTGAATTGCCACGACCCACGTGGCTCTTGAGGTTCTTGGGGTGAAGGACCACGAGAGGATGAGAAAAATAAAAAAAAGAGACAAAGCTGGGGTCAGGTGGAGTCCTTATCCTCCTGATGGGAGGGAAGGTACTGCTCAAACAATGCTTCATGTTTATTTATATACTGGGAAGGATGCTGTCAATTTCAGACCCTCTGCCCAGCAACCCAGGCCTGGATTGTTTAGGAGCCTCTTGTTCTTCTGGGCTGTAGGAGCGTTTTCAGGTGGTTGACCCAGGTGCTCTTTGTTACTTTGGTAAGTTCATGTGTGGGTCATTTTCCAGCTTCAACAGCTCCCAACAGGGACTGTGCAATATTGCTACTGCACGAATTGCCACTGGCTTGTTTACTTTAAAATGGTGAATTCTATATTATGTTAAGTTCACTTGAATAATTAAATGAAATGAATAGAATTTCAAGCACTATAGATGTAGGAAAATATGCTTAAAACCATAGCCTTTACCTGCTTTTTCTGTCCTATAAATGAAGACAAATAAAAGTAAAATGCTATGTAGAATATTAAACTGTCCTTTTTAAACTAAAGAGAAAAAAACATCAGGGAGGTAGGGAAGGAGAATATAATAGAGGGCGGGGGAGGCAAGGAGGGAAGGAGAGAAGGAGACGTAGATAGCACAAACCAGTGAACTTTCAATTCAAGGTCATTCAGGTTAAATAAATATTCTACCTTAAATAAAATCATACTTTCCATATTGATTCTGTAAACACAGGAAATGTTACCTACATAGCTAGGGTGACGTGGTCAAGTAGAACTTTTTACTAGCTATTGTCTAAAACTTAGTTCAAAACTTTCCCTGCATTACATTCTTTCTAAAACAGCCAAAGGAAATAGTCTGGAACCTCCGTGGAAGTTAATTCCCAGTATCATGACCTGGTCTTTTTCAGATGTTTAAACTATAAAAGTGAAGAAGCTTACTGATTATTTGATATGTGTCCAGTTCTACCAATATACGATGCATCTATTTTTAAAAAGACTGGGGGAGTTTGCTGGGGGGCCTTTGATAGTTTGTAATAGAGAGCCAAAAGATTAAATATTTACCTTCCAAAAGGTTCTGACATTAGGTATCAGTTAAACAATGAGATTCTTGAACTGGCACGCTGTGACAACGTTTTGCATTATGGAAAATCCATTCAGTTCTACCTGGTGAAATCTGCCAGGCCAGTGGCGCATCCGAATGAGGAGGTCCAGAGACCAGTTTCCAATAAACAGGGACTGTACAACAGAACACTGAGCAAACAGCCATCAAAAGGATCTTTGGGAGTGTGCCTGAAGTCAGTACCTCCCCACTGTGGGTTCAGACTAAAAGTTCACATAAATTCAATATATTAGGTAAAGAGGGACATTTATTAAAAGAAAGCTGTGTAACTTCAAGCAGGACCCACTAGGGCCAGGAAAAATGTGACTTCTAAAGGTGCCAGCAGGACAAGGATTGAAATTAACATTTCATACTGTCTTCAAGATTTAGACTAAAAGGTGAATAAAATCTCACCTATATTTGACAATCGAATCTGAAAATGCTATAGCATGAAAATAAAGAATGTACTGCAGTATTTTACCTCTAATCATGGGATTATCAAAACAGTAAGGCAGTTAAAAATTTTCTAATACACAGACATGGTTTTACTCACAAAGCAAGCAAATAGAACCCTTTCTTGCTAGTGGCTTATGTGTCATATCTGCAAAAACATTTGATGAGTTTGAATCTGCACTGAAATTGAGATGTAAAAGTGCTTTCCTTACAAATAAAATTATCCAGTGCATTTATTTCACATTGTGCCTCACATTATCCTCATGCGGACAATTTCACTGCCTAACCTACCTGATAAAAATGGGGACAGCTTTAAATGTAACTCAGTAAAGTTTGAGAAGTACATGGTCCTCTCCATCTGCAAAAAATGCATTCTGAGATTCCCCAGTGAATGTCTGAAAATGGATTGTACTGAGTTTCAATATAAGAATATCTACTTTTAAGTTTACTTATAAGTTGGGCACAGTTAGAATTAGAATAATTAGAATTAGAATTAAGTATCTGTCATTGACTATGAGTAACCAAAACTATAGAAAATAATACCACAAATTAGGAAGGGCTACTGGCATGTGCTCTGTAATTTTTCCTTTTTTCTTTGAGGTGATCTTTTCTCCATGGTTTTTCATACATTCTTATCCACGCTATGATTGCTGAATAATATAGAAAGTTAATGCTGGTTTCAGGCATGCCAAATTATTTTCCAGAATGGTTGTGCCACGTTACATTCCTATCAGTGACATGTGAAAGTTTGCAGAATAATCATAAATGTCAAATGTGGAGGGTCCTTCTTCTTCCAGTATTACCATGTCAGTTCAGAATAATATAACAATAGTTTGACTTAGCCTACTTGTTACTCTGTTATATTCTTTTGTACACTCTCATTATTTTTATCATGTAGGTATTTTCTAATTGAATTGGCATATATTTCAAATAATCTTACCTTATTCCCTTCTTTAATGTCCCAAGTCATTAAACTCCATAGCTTTTAAGATGTCCTCAGAGTGAGGGCCAGTGCCAATTGAACAGAACCATTCGACACCAGGTAACGTGACTGTGAGGCTAATCCAGTGGCCCTCCTCTGGTCTTGTCTGTCTATCACTTACCTCTGGATGTGCTTGTCAGTTTTCTCAGCCTCTATTATGAATGTCTGATACTAACTACATTTTTGGAAACCCTCCAACGGGCTTCCAAAACAGTATTTTGCTGCTGGTACTACTTCTAGGGAAAACTGGATAATTGAATTACAGCAGTACCATGATAACCTGGTTACAACATTCCATTATCACTCTGATATATCTTTATGTCTTATTTTAAAAAATTATTTTAAAATTGTTAGAGATTAATAAAAAGTTGCTAAAATACTATAATAGTCTGATAAGGCCCTCACCCAGCTTCCCTCAGTGTAACATCTTACTTAGTGACTGAAGGATAATAGCAAAGCTGAGAAAGTGACATCACTACAATATTATTTACTGAAGTACAGACCTTATTCAGTTTGTTTCAGTTTATATAGAAGTTCGCCATGTGTATTTTTAAGTGCACGTGTGCATGTGTATGGTTATAGTTCTATGCAATTTGATTCCATGTATAGTTTTGTGCAATCATCATCATAATCAAGACATAAAACTATTCAAATGAATTCCATAAAGGAATTGCCTCCTTCTGTCCCTTTAAGTCACAATCATGCCCTGCTTTTCTCTGTTCCCTGGAAACCACAAATCCATTTTCCATCTTTACAGTTCCATCCTTCTGAGAATGTTGTATAAATGGAATCATATAATATGTAACCCTTTGAGATTGGCTTTTATCACTAAACAGATGCCCTTGACACCCATCCAAGCATTTTATGCATCAATAGTTCCTTTTTTATTACATTATATAAATGTAATGGACTTTATTTAACAATTCATTTAGTGAAAGATATTTGCGGTTCCACTTTTTGGCTACTACAACTAAACCTGCTATGAACATTGTGTACAACTTGTGTGAATGTAAGTTTTCATTTCTCTGGGATAAATGCCCAGTAGTGTTCACTCTGGATTGTACAGTAAGTATATGTTTACTGTGATTTTAAAAACTGACAAAATGCTTTCCATAGTGGCTATACCATTTCTATATACTTACCAGCACTGTTTAAGAAATAATTTCTCCACATCCTCAGCAACATTTGTTTAACTGTGTTTTTTAACCTATTGTAATATGTGTATTGGGATATGGTATCGTGATTTTAATTTTAATTTCCCAAAAGGCTAAGGATGTTGAACAATTTTTCTTGTGCTTATTTCCCTTTCATATCTCTTGTTTTGTGAAAAATCTGTTTATGTTTTTATCAGTTTGCTTAGGCTGCTATAACAAAGACTGGGTATTTTAAGCAGAAATTTATTGTGTCCCACTTCTGGAGACTGTAAGTTCAAGATCAAGCCATCACCAGGTTTGGTTTCTCCTGAGAATTCTCTCCTTGGCTTGTCATCGACCTCTTTTCACTGTCTTCGTTCTACTTTTTCCTTTATGCACTCCTTCATGCCATCCTTCCTCTGTACACTGGTTGTTATTTGAGTCCTCGATGATAGCCATTCTTACTGAAGTGTTGTTTTAGTTTGCACTTCTCTAATAGTCAAAGATGCTGAATATTTGTTCATGTACTTATTGGTTATTCATACTTTCTATTTTGAAAATTGTCTATTCATTTCAATTCCTCATGTTTTTGTTGACTTTTATGTTTGGGGGTCTAATTTTTTTAGGGTTTTTTTATATTTGAGATATTACCCAACTGTCCAATGAGTAGCTGGCAAATTTTTTCCAGTCTGTAGGATGTATTTTCACTCTGCTGCTTTTTTTGATGTGCAACAGCTTTTTCATTTCACATAAACTTTTTTTTTTGATTCTTGGTATTAATTCTTGTACAGCTAGGGTTCTGTTCAGAAAGGCCTTGCCTATGCCTTTAAGAGTTTTATGAATTTTATCTTTCAGTAAATTCAGTGTTTCCATTTGTATATCTAAGTCTCTGATCCATTTTTACTTTAATTTTTGCACAAGGTCAGAGATAAGGGTCTGGGCTTATTCTTCTACACACGGATAAGCAGTTTTCCCAAAACCACTTGTTAAAGAGGCTGTCTTTTCTCCATCATATATTTTTGACCCCTTTGCTAAAAATCAGATGACTGAAGGTGCATCATGAGGTTGTTGTTGCATCCTCAGTTCTATTTAACTGATATACTGATCTATTTTTATGTCTGTACCTTTTTTGTTCAGGATTCTATAGATGTTGATATAACTAACTGGTAGTTTGTAGTTGCTCTCTCCATGCAACATAATAATGAGCACCAATCCTAATAAGTTGTGCATGTTGAATAGGTGCATCAACACCAAAACATAATCAAAGCCAAAGTCGCAACACAAGGGAACATATACTAATTAATGAGATCTCCATAGAAAAGATAGAATCTTCTACCCTAATTGATCTTTAACCCTCAATGCAAAAACATTAGAAACATGAAAAACTAAAGGCAACAAGATGCTTTCAAAAATTTGTAATTCCTCAAAAGGTGATCTCACTGGTAGTGAAGTGGAAGAAATTTAAGGAAAAAAATTCAAAAACTAAGTGATAAAAATGTTTAAATAGATCAAAGAAGAAATACATATACAAATGTATAAGCTGTTCAATGAGCTTGAAGAAGACATGAACAGTTGATTAAAATAATTTTTCTTACATGAGTATATCTTTAAAAACCTTACAGTACAGCCTTTCTTGCCCCTGTTTGATGTAATTCTTATTTAAAAAAATCTTTGCACTTTTAAATGGAACAAGTCTTGTCAAGTGGTGTGACGTCAGGTTACAAGTATATTCCTGGAATGTATTTCTTTTCTTTCTTTTAATTTTTGTCTGAGAGAGTGTCTTGCTAAGTTGCTAAATTGTCCAAGTGGGGCTCAAACTTGCAGTCCTCCTGCTTCAGCCTCCCACAGTGTTATGATTACAGATATATGTTACAACGTCCAGTTTTAGAGTATATTTCTGAGTATGCTGGAATATACTCCTTTTCCCATGCTGTTGACATGGGCATGTGTAGATATGTTAGTCCATTCATGGAATCCCTATGGATTTTCATATTGTATTCACACATAAATGTTAATGGAACACTCACATTGTTGTTACCAGAAAATGGACTTTATCTTTTTATCTCTGTGGATTTTTTCTTGTTTTTTACACAAAACTCAGTTCTTGCATAATTTTCTGTGTCAAACAAATGCTCAGTGTATAGGCCTTTTGAATCACATGAACATTAGCAGAGATGTCTATCTTGGTAATGAACTCATTTTACATCTTTTCCAAATATTGAACTCACTTATCAGCAATTCACTTCTTCATCTGTATACAGAAGGCCTTCTATTTTTCTATTTGGAACTTCATTATAGCAAGAAATATCTTTTAGGTTCTTTTTGGATGTAGCAGCTTATTCACTGACATCTGAATATGCAGCTACAACACAAGAATCAATGAGTCTCATTAGGGAAGAACTTTCCACCATATATTTTCACAATCAAAGAAATGCAGATCCTTTCTCATCCCACTTAGAGAGTTTATACACATCTCTGTCTCTCTCACAGAAGTGCTTGATTCACTACAGTTCTTTTCCTGTATCCTGGAACAACTTTCCTTCCTCCTATAGGTGATCAATAGAGAGTGCAATTTTATTTGTCCTCCATCGTGCTGGGAATGGCAAAACATGGACAAAACCATTATTAGAATGAAATTTCAAGGATATAGACTTCCTTTACTGAAGTCTTTTGACAGTGAAGGACGTCAATAGTCTCTCAAATGGTCAAGGTTATCTGACTCTGCTCTAGCATGTGGCTAAGGCTGAAGCTCCTTAGAGCCAGCTGCCTTGGCAATGACATCAGTGCACTGGAAATGGAGACTGGATTATACACAATAAATTAAAAGGAACCATAACCTTGGGAACTTACACATGGAAAAACCATTTCAGTTTAAGGATATAAACCAGCAAACTGTCATTCCAAAGGGGACAAAGACCCATCAAATTATGCAGAGCCAGTTTCCAATTGTAGCATAAGTAGGATAAAAGAAACAATAATTAATTGTAAGCCCTAGTATTCTCTCTGCCTGTGTTTTAGTGTAGTCTTCAGGAATACAGTATTGATAGGATATATTACAATAATGGGCTATTAGGGTCATGAAGCTGTCTGCAAGATAGAGAATCAGAGCACTTGGTAGTGTGACTCAGTGTATGTCTTTGGCTTCCTTAGAACTAAAGAAGCCAAGGGAGTAGACCCCAGTGAAAGGTCACGGGTATAAGAGCCCTCAGGAAGCTGTTGATACAAATACCAGAATCTTATGGACGAAGAATCTGGAGTTCTGATATCCAAGGACAAGAAGAGAAGGGCAAGGTGCTGGGGGTGGAGGTGAGGGTGAGGGGACAGCAGTGCTCATTTTGTATTTTTGTTTTCCATTAAAGGTCCCAGCTGATTGGATGAGGCTAGGTCTTCCCTATTTAGTACACCAACTCACATGCCAAGCTTCCCTGGAAACACACTCATAGATGGCCCCAGAGAACCACACCTCACAAGCCAGTTAGGTATGTTTCAGGTTAGACAAGTTGACACTCAAAATTAACACTCACCACCTCTTATTTAGAAATGCAAGTAAGTCTTTTGGACTGAAGTTCTTCAACAATTCAATTATGAAATTTTAAACCACAAGAAATTTTCATAAATGCATGTAATTCTTAAGTTTAAAATGTAATTGTGCATTCATTAGGTGAGTGAATTATACAAGTAATGATTCATTCATAAAATATTACCTTAATATAGTTTTTAAAAAGGTTCTATAATTAATATTGATGATCAGTGACTCTCATTGTTACAAAACCTCTCAATAGTCTTCAGTTCTTAGAATAGAAGATCACAGTATCATGAGGGTCAAAAATTTACCTCAGAAGGTAATTCTAGATATATTCCAATTACCAATTTATCTCTGTTAAAAATAAACTACTTATACAAACTGAATTATGTTAAGATAGCAATTCTTAAACAGAAATTAGTAGAGCAGTATAGCAGGTACATTTTGAATTAGTGTGGATTTCTCCTAAATGACACATATATTATACAATGATCTGACATAATTTTTAGGTAATGACTTTTCATTAGCAGGAAACAGAAACCCAACTCAAACCATATTCGGCAATCAAAAATTTAAAAAATGTGGATAAAGAGATAAAAACATAAATAATACAAGCTTTGGTATAGATAATCTCATGTACATTGCATGGATTTCATTGTTATTCATAGAATTAGAGAAAGGATTATAGGTACTAGGACCTGAGGTATTATAACCCTAACTAGCCAAAGGAGAGAGAGGTGTTGGTCAAATGCACAGATTCTGGAGTAAGAATGCCTGGTTCAGTTCTTGATCCTGTTTTTATTAACTGTGAGAATTGGATTTGGTTAACCTATCCATGCCCCAATTTCTTTGTCTTTAAAATGGGAATAGCAATGTAGTTACCCCAAGGTTTACTAAGAAGATTACATTTGTGGTTGACAAGGAATCATAAGATTAATAGGATTTCTTCTGCTTTTCTGTGGAAGTTGATCTTAGTCTGTTTTGCAGAGAAACCTCCATGTGGCACATGTTTATTTAGCTCCAATTTAAAATTACAAAAACAGGCGAGTTCCCTTCATTCAGTTTATGTGGCAGTTAAGGAGAAAGCAGTTGTCTTGGTTTGAACTTGATGTTCACCTTTGAACCAAGCAAGGTTGCAAATAGGGCAGAAAACTGGACTAGATCATAATGCAGGGATAAGGATAAACTGTGATATGATAGGAAGAAACACAATATATGGGAAATATTGCTGAGCACGTGAACAATAACTACCACAAGTCCTTAAGCATTTCTTTGGGGATGTGCATTCCACAAATCAGGTGCGAATCACTGAACAGTGATGCCTGTTGCTACCAAGAACTAATATATGTATGCTTAAAGTATTTTTCTTTCTTTCTTTCTTCTTCCTTCCTTTCTTCCTCTTTTCTCTCCTTCTTTCCTCCATTTTCTCCTTCCTTTCTCCCTCTTTCTTTTCCTCTTCCTCTTCCTCTTCCTCTCTCTTTCTCTCCCTCCCTCCCTCCCTCCCTTTATACCACAGATAGGACCCAGGGCATGTGAATGTTAAGAAGCCATCTACAACTGAGCTATAGCCACAGTCACGTAACTTCACATTTTCATGACATTTTTAAAATGCTTCCCTCCTCTGGAGAATGTAAGAATTATAAAATCAGGGACTTTGAGAATCTCAGTATCTCCAATGGCCAAGAGGCTTCCATGGAGTCCAAATTTCCATGTCTTCCATGGCATTCAAGCTCAAAAGACCTTTGTGGCATGAAAGAGCTAATGTAATGAAGGAAATTACCCACAGTCAAACCAGCAAGTGGTGATGTGATCAGTAAAACTCACAGTTCTCTCCGACCCCTAGTCATGCTTTTAACCACTCATCCAGTAGAAGTCAGCACACTGGATTTCTCAAAAAAATTTGATGATTTCATTTGTTTTCTATAGAAAGCCACTATAAAAATACAAATATCTCACCTAGAAGAGCAATAGTTTGAGTACATCAACAGGTATTATCACATCAACTTTGACCACACTCCCCTTTTTGCGAAGATAACTGGTATGAAGCAACAAACACAGGACAAGGATGTTGAAATGGGAAATGAAGGAAGTGTGGTGGCCTAGGGAGTGCTCATATAAATTACGGAAAAATTCTTCAGCATAGACAAGAGGCTGCTGAGAGATGGGAGACGAACAGGCCAAAAGACCCTGAAGGGCAGAGGAACTGGTGAGGGAGGGGTGAGGAAGAAGGCAGAAGAGAACAGGTGACTTGTGGCCCTAAACCTTGACTTGTGCAGTGTTCTCTTCATTGGAATCAGTCCAGCCTCACCCACAAGGTCCTCTGAGCTCCAGACCTTCTCCCAGGCCCCAAAAAGTGATGAAAGAACTTGATGATCTTGTCTGGCAGCATGTTTTGTGGATGGTTTAGCTGGAAGAAGGCATCCGTTTTATGCCAAGTAACACATTCTATTGGCTTATAAGTAGCAGCAAGTGGGTTGAGGGCAGAGTAGTAAATGGCCTCCCAACAAACTTTGTGCTGTGGATTAAGGCATTGGAATAAGTAAGAAAAAGCAGTTGGTTCATCTATTATAAAATAAGCAGATTAAGTGTATGCGAGATAACTGTTTTAACATTTCTTTAAATGACTCACTCGAATCAAATAAATATTGGATTGACAACCAAAGTTATGATTAAGTTGAGCTCATTTTAAAACTTCACTTGGAGCAGACATGCACACACATACACACACATGCATTTTTATTTTACAAATATGTAGATGCAGATGTATTCACTGTGAGTTGAAAAATCCATGCTTCCTTCCCTATCCATTTCAAAAGTTACTTACTCCAAACAGTTTGTTTTTCTAGAAAAATTCAGAAAGGAAAGAAAGATGGATATGGAAAGTAGGAAAAAAGTAGAGAAAAGCAAAATGGCAGATGAGAGAAGAAAGATGGATGCATTGAGCACTCTGAAGCTCAGGACACTCAAAAACTCCACTTTGATCTCAGGACAATTATTTTAAGATAAAGGTAACACTACAATTTCCTCAGAGAAGATCTGTGAGGAGATAATTTCCTAGGTTATTAAATAATTGTCTGCTTCAATATATTCAAACCATAGTATCTGTAAGAACAATGCATTAAGTATCTTTGAGTACCTCAGGGTCCATAGCTCAATATAGTGGGTTCTCTGATCCCTTCTGACTCTCACGCAGTCACCGTGTCTTTATTATTAGGCAGTAGATTTTTCAAAAACGTACTTATTAACGATTTTAAAATTAATTATGTCATATTTAGCGGTGTTGTAGATCTGCTGAAATTCAGTGAAAATATTCAGATAGTGATAGCTGTCATAAAAAAATCAAAATAGATAGAATTTAAAATTACAAAACATAAAAGTAAAATAAAGTTAGAGATGAGAATAACAAAAAGCAGATTGGTGGGATGCATAAGACTGTAATGAATATTATGAGTATAATTATAACTTTCATGATAAGCCACTTGCTAATTTTGAGCAGGAGAGTGGCGTTACCACACCTTTGTTTAAATCCTGGCTGCCATTGAATACTGAGTGTAGAGGAAAGGGTGAAAGCAGGGCTGTAACTCAGATGTCAGAGGAGATGCATGTCGGAAAACAGAGGCACCCTTTCTGTATTAAACTCATGAAAAATTGAGAAGATGTTGACTAAAGGACAAGAAATTTCAATTTGGTAGGATGAATAAATTCAAGATCTATCGTAGTACATGATGACTATGGTTAATAATACACTATTGCATACTGAAATTTACAAGAAGACCAGACAAAATATATCCATGTGAGGTCATGAATATGGTAATTAGCCTGATCGTGATGATCATTTCAAAATACATACATAGATCAAAACATCACATTGTACACTATAAATACACAATTTTTGTTTGTCAAATATGTACCTCAAAGAAACCAAAGAAAGAACGATGACAGACTTTGGGAAGTGTATAGATGATGGCGGTAAAGCCATATTCCAGGAGAAAGAAGTGGTGAGTCAGCGAGGAGCAGTACTGCAGCCTGGTGTCCTCTCCACCCTTACCCTGCAGTTCTCCCAGTAGAAATATAGCAGAAGTTTAGAAGACACCTATGTTCCATTCTATCCTCACTTGAGATGCTATTTACTCTAAAGTACTCAAGAGTCGTGTACATATTTCAAAATGTTTGGTTCTTTCCTGCTCTAATTCTTCCTTTTGAGGTTCCATGTTGCTTTAAAATACAGCTTCATCATGCACAGAACCAACTTATGGCTGTGTCTGTTTAATTCGGTTCATCTTAATCTTTTTAACCCTCCCTTACACAATACATTTACAAGGAATGTGAGTTTTAAGGAAATGGAATTTTATAGTCTATCAGGTGGCCAAGTGATGCTATCATATTGTATACTACCAATAAATAAATTTTTAAAAACTAACTGCCCATTAGGTGATGGCATGATACCCAATAAGAGTCATAGAAGATGTTAAGAATCCATTACACAAGTCTTTCAGTATCTGGAAAAGTGCTTTGTATGTCAGGATTTTGGTAATTTTTCAGCATGCAGTTGCATTGTTTAGTTTATGATCAGTTTCATCTATTTGTAGATATGTCCTTTTCTTGGGTCTTGTAGACACTGGTTATTGTTTGTAAGACAAGTGGAATTGCATTCATTTCTTCAACAATGAATATTTGCTTTCCTAACACCACATTTTTGTCCCACCATTGTACTTTTTTGTTTCAAAGTCAAATCATATGATCTTTTTGAAGACATCTTAAAAGGCAATTAAACTTAACACTTGTAGCTCCAGAACTGAACTGATGGCAATACAGTAGTCTTGGCCAACCTTTCAAAGATGAATGCAATGAGAATTGCTCTGTGACTGTCACCTGCCTGCCAATGGTTGTATGATGTTGTCTATTGTAAAGTACAGTACACCCCAATTTCAGAGATGGGAAAATATCTTAGTTTGAATCAAATACAGCACAAAGGAATTTTCCCTGATCTCTGATTTCATTTTCAATGGCTGCATTTACTTATGGCAAACTATGAGCTAAAACTATTCATTGGAAAATTCCAGAAATACACAGAGAAATTGCATTTGCCTAAGTTATACTGCAGTGTATTGTTATAATTATTCTATGCTATTACTAGTGACTGTCAGTGTCTTACTATATTAGTCAGCTTTTTAATAAAATGCATGAAACAATCAGCTTTGGAGGTTTTGTATATTTGGGCTCATAGTTTTAGAGATTCTAGTCCATGATTGGTGGCTTATTGCTTTTGGGCCTGTGGCAAGGTCACATGTCACGGCAGGTGTGTGGCAGAGCAAAGCTACTCATAACTGAAACTAAAAAGAGAGGATGAAGAACAGGAGCTAGGGTCTCACACTTCCCTTTCAGCGTTCACCTCCAGAGAGACCAGAAAACTTCCCAGTAGTCCTTACCTCGAAAGTTTCTGCCACCCCCAATAGTGCGAAGCTGGTGGCCAATCCCTTAACATATGGGCCATTGAGAAACAAACTACAGCACTCATATGTCTGACTTATAAATTAAACTTTATCATAGGTATGTATGTACAGTAAAAAATATGACATAGAGAGAGTTTAGCACTATCTGATGTTTCAGACATCCACCATAGGTTTTAGAAAATATCTCTTTCAGATAAAGTAGACTACCATGTATTATTTGCTGTGTTTTCCCTTTACTAGCATGTAAGCTCCATGAGGGCATAGGCTTATTTTATTCCATTCTTTATCTCTGCACCCAAGCTCTTAGAAGAGAGCCCAACACAGATTTGCCAGCGAGTAAATACTGGAAATAAGGAAAATCTCAGTACAAGCCACAAACTGTGAGGAATTGCTCTTACAAAGTTGATGAGTCTATATAGAAGCAGAAGCCAAGAGCAAACAAAATCCTACCCCATTTACGAAAGAAAGGGAAGCAGGCCATGAAAGCGTCATGACTTAGAGGAAGCTTCATGTGCTGGAGGTGAAGAGTGTCTGAAGGTTGGCCAAGGGCACATCTGGGCTGTGTCACCAGTTCCTTGGCCTGGAAGTTGACCTGAGTGTGAAACTCAGCATTTTTGACTCAGGTCTTCTGTTCTTGATCCTGGATGACATACCAGGAAAGAGATCACTCTAATGGCTATCTCCCAACAACAAAGGCTACACCTAGCGAAGAATGGATTCTCTGTTCCAGGTATCTGTCAACTGCCATAGTAAACACCACAAAGTGATTCTTAGGACAGAGGTAACATTTCCCAAGTCACTGCTTCCAGCCTGGGTCACCTTCTGTTCTTCAGGTTTCTAGGCCTCTTTTTTTTCCCATAAAGTCAAAACTCTTATAAAACCAAACCTAACCTCTCAAAAACCTAGCATTTCTTTTCGTCCTCTATATAGGCCAGAATTACTTAACCCACATTTGGAGCACCGGAGATTGAACTCACAACCTTGCGCTTGCCAGATAGGCACTTAAGCCACTGAGCCAAACTCCCAGCCCTAGTTTTTTGAGGCAGGGTCGCACTATGTAGCTCAGGCCGGCCTTGCGCTCGCCTTGTAGCCCAAGCTGGTCTCGAACTGACAACGCTCCGCCTACCTCAGCTCCCGAGTGCTGGGATTAAAGGCATGCATCACCACGCCTGGCTCTTGTATATATGATTGTCAAAATCAAATTATGTATTTATCACTTCCCCAATTACCTCTTGTTTGTTTTGTGATGAAGATGTTTAAGCAAATTTCAAGTGTAGCCATCCCTCAGTGTCCAATGGGATTGCTTCTAGGAACTCCTGAATATACCAAAATCCATGAATATTCAGATACCTTATATAAAATGCCATAACATTTGCATATGTCCTATAACTCCCTTCAGTATGCTTTAGACATTTATCAATTAGTTGTAATGCCTAGTACAATGTAGATGCTAGGTGAGTAGACATTATATGATATTGTTTAGTGAGTAATGATAAAAAATAAATTGTGGGTATTCAGTACAAATACCATTTTTTTCAAATTTCCACCAACAGTTGGTTGAATCTCTGCAAGTGGAAATTTAGGCACAGAAAGCACACTGTATACAGTTCAGCATTATTAACTATAATCATTATGTGGTACGTTAGAATCTGAAACTTACTCATCTTGTAACATAAAATTATACACTTTGACCAATATACCTTCTTCTCCTCCAGCCCTGCCTCTGGTAATTAGCACTGTACTTTTGTTTCTATGAGTCCTCAAAATATCAAAACTGGAATTGCCAATTAGATGGCCCACCAATTCCTCATGTGAGTATACATCTAAAGAAAATGATTCCTCTGCCATGCAGAGATATTTGTATTTCCAAGTCCCCTGCAGTACTGCTTATACTACCCATGGTGTGAAAACAACCGAAGTGTTCTAATGAGATGGACAAATAAAGAAATTACATATATGACATAAAAATATATAATATATAATGCAATATTAGCCCATAAAATGAAGACAATCCTGTCATTTGCAACAACACAAATGACTCTTGAGGGCGTTCTGCTAAGTGAAGTGTATTTATGTGTGTGTGTGTGTGTGTGTGTGTGTGTGTGTGAGAGAGAGAGA
Source organism: Dasyprocta punctata (assembly GCA_004363535.1). Taxonomy (NCBI): domain Eukaryota; kingdom Metazoa; phylum Chordata; class Mammalia; order Rodentia; family Dasyproctidae; genus Dasyprocta; species Dasyprocta punctata. The sequence continues at coordinate 54,485 of RJWM01012682.1, forward strand.
GAGAGAGAGAGAGAGAGAAAGTGAGAGAGAAGGTGGGCAGAACATGATCTCATTTACATGTAAAATTGAAAAACACTGCTGTTCTAGATGGCTACTAACTGTCCCTGGAGCATTTCTCACTGGAACAATTCAACTTCATGACCAACAGCACACACTGGAATTGCCTGTTCTTGTAACCTAAGTAAGGGAAAAGCAATGGTGCACTGTCTTACCATCCAGAGAAATCTGAAGAAGTTACTTTACATGACTCTGCTCACAATGCTTCATGTGTTAGAAGAGGAAGAGATAAGTACTACTCCATCAAAATAACTTATTGGGACATGTAGAAGATCAAATGAATCTATATATTTATAATGTGCTAATAGTAGTGCCTGCCACCAGAACACTAGTTATTACTATGGGCTGTCTTTCTCTTCTGTCTAACTTTATGTGTATTATTATTATTATTATTGTACCGGGGATTGAACTCATGACCTTGCACTTGCCAGGCAGGCCCTTTCACCATTGAGCTAAATTCCCAGTCCTTAATGTGTATTATTATAGTGTTATTAATAACACTAAGAAATCAAAAGTATATGATTCACTGTTAAATAAAATATTTCCATAGTAGAATACAATGCAATAATCAGAAATAATGTTTAAACCCAGTGTGTTGACGCATGCCTGTAATCCCAGCATTTGGGAGGCAAGGGCAGAAGGATTGCACTAGTTAGAGGCCAACCTATACAGTAAGTTCAAGCCCAGTCAAACTACATGGAGAGATGCTATTAAAAAAAAAAAAAAAAAAGAAAGAGAGAGAAAATGATCAGTATTCACAAAAAAATATACTTTTAATGAGAAAACAATCTGTTCAAGTAGATGTCAAAAAATATAGCAGTTGGTTTTTTTAGAATTATGATGTGGAATTTCCAGTGATATTATTTATGTGTATAAATAATATGTAGATACATAATATGTAGGTATATATAAACACAAAAATGAAATAATATGTGTCCAAACAATGAGTAAACAAAAGGAAAATAACCAGAAAAAAATTTTGTGCCACATAGGGTAGGCAATGAGTTACTACCTTTAATATATAAATAGCTCCTAGATATAATTTTTTTTTTTTTTTTTTTTTTTTTTTGCAGCACAGGAATTGAACTCACAACCTTGTGCCTGGCAGACAGGCACTTAAGTCACTGAGCCAAACTCCCAGCCCTTGTTTTGTGAAGCAGGGTTGCACTGTGTAGCTCAGGCTGGCCTTGAGCTAGCATTGTAGCCCAAGCCAGCCTTGAACTTCCTAGATATAAATATGAAAATACAGCATCTCAAACAAAATGACATAATCAGGAGATTCGTAAAAGAAACACAAAGAGCTAATCATTACATTGTAAAGAATTACTACATTTTTGACTCACTAGTTTTCAATTCTAGAATTTTTTTAGTAAGAAAATCAACAGCCATATAAAAATATGTTTATCATAGAAACAAAA